>CAIGRB010073315.1:32761-120854 GCA_903798255.1 Fraxinus quadrangulata | reverse complement strand
TTCGTGATTCAAACTCTTTTGGAACCAATTTGGACGCGATTTTGACCTATTTTCTGGCTCTTAAAAATGGAGAACGAGGGTTATACATAAAAGGATCTCTCTTGCCTCTTTATACACCATAGTTTGATCAAATTCATCAAGAACAAGAGGCCAGTTGCTATATTTTGAGAGATGATATCGAGCCCTAGCAAGGAATTGAAGGTCAAGTACATCAAGATTTTGAAGAATTCAGCATTGGGCTTAAAGATCATCTTTTGAGTTATTTCATGATCCGGGTGATATTTTTCTATTATTCTTCTTGTAATTTATATATTAACATGCTAGGCTAGATCTGCTTTTGTATTGGATGAAGATGAACCCTATTTGTTTATTTGTTTTAATTCGAGACTAGTAGTTTAATTTGTTTCTTGTGTTTCTTGATTAATTTTGCATACCAATTGCATTATTTAATTGATTGGCCACCAATTAGATAATTAGTTGCTTGTTTTAGTATTGGGAGACTCACAATAAGTTTAGAACGTGGTAAAATTAACATATATGCAATAGATGTTAGGAATAACATTTATCACATGTGCAATCATATGGATAATCCAAATTTTAATGCATTCTAATCATTCGAATTCGGGCTAGGAATAGATTCGGGTCATGGTTAGAATAGATTTAATTTATCTTGGAAAAGAGAATTAATTACAATAGAATTATCGATTGTCAAGAACACATGAACGAAATTAGATTACAAATCAAGAATCGAAATAGATAGCAATAGACGGATTCGAAATCCAATACAATCATCCATAATTTAATACAAAACACTTTTTACCGCTTTCTTAGATAATTTAACATAAAATCAAATCAAAATATCTATTTCCTTTACATAATTCGAATTCCATAAAAAGTTAGTAAACTTGAATTGAATTTATTCCTTGTGGGACGATAACTCTCAACTCATCAATTATATCATTTGTCAACGATCTCGTACGCTTGCGGGTTTTGCATGAACAAAGTCAATAAAATATTTTAAACTATGTCCCAAAGTAAAGGTTTCACAAAAAAAAAATGAAATGAAAAATACTTTCCAGATTCTTACTGAAGGAATCTGAAAGTAACAAGAAGATGAAAGACAATGGAGAAAGAAATTTGAAGAGGAGAATTACAGTGCCAACTGGGGGTGGACATGATTCCATTTGGTTCTGATTCCAAGAAAACCAAACCGAACTATGAACTAATGATTTTTTTTATAATGGAACTAAATGATTTTTTTAAAGATATGGAACCAAATCGGTTCTAGTTTTGTTTGTTTTGCTTCTAGTTTCATTACTGATCGAGAAAAAATGAAAATAACATTTGAGGAAAAAGAATCAAAGGTTGAGACTTCAATTTCAGAAATCCATTTGACGATCGTATTTTAGTGCAGCGGTAGACGGCAAATGGTAGTAGTTGATCTTTATTTAAAAGTCAGTATATAAATTAAAAACGAGTGGATATCAGAAATGAATTAGGGTCTCCAGTCTCTACATTTCTCCACATTGAGAAATGAGAAATCGAAGGAACGTGACCTTTTGTCCCGATCTTCAATTGAATTTTGAATTTTTTTGGTGTAAATTGTGATTCACTAATTTATAAATATATATAAAATAAAAAATGTAAATATTGAGTTTGGTTCTTAGTTTTGTTCTTGGTTTTAGAACTAGAACCGAATCAAAACCAGAACCATTATATTTTTTGGTAGAACGGAACATAACCGCTAGGTTTGGTTTGGCCTAGTCATTTTGTCCACCCCTAGTGCCAACTGCCAAGATTTCAAATTTTAGGACTGTTAAAGTTAGAAGCAAGAAACTATAATTTCCTTCAAATCTTACGGGCATGCTTGTCTATAGTACTAGAGAGTATAACGGACAACAATTTTGTAACATCCCAAATTTTTACTACTACTTATTAGATTTAAATTTAGGACTTAAGGGCGCTATTACTAAAGTTTAATGACTTTGTTGGTAATTGACATATCTAATGACCTTATTGGTTATTGACCAATAGTTTAAGGAACTAAGTGGAAAGTTATTTTGGAAGTTCGATTAACATGCTTAAAACATATGTAAGTATNAGTTTAAGGAACTAAGTGGAAAGTTATTTTGGAAGTTCGATTAACATGCTTAAAACATATGTAAGTATGCTAATTAGTCTTGATTAAGGATGATTAATTGACCACATACATTATTCACACCACATTTCAAGCACGTGCAATTGAATTGACCATGCAAGTTAAGGAAATTTATTTGATCACATGCATTAGTTACACCACGTTTTAAGCCAATTTAATTGGTTTGATCACGTGATTAAAGGTATTAATTTGATCATTTTAATGACAATACACTATTTATGCATTTACCATCCCTAACTTCTAGTCATTTCCTATCACTTTTTCTACACATGGTCAAGAATTTATCCTATAAATAGGAGACAAAGCTAACACTAAACTACCTTCAACAATCATTTACACACTCTCCCTATCTATCTTTATAACTTTGTCTCTCCACTTCTCCTTCTTTCGTCATTTTTATGTTCGTACAATTATATAATCGCACGTGAATAATTAATCTCACACGCGGCTCAAGGATATTTTTCAAACAATAACTTCTTTTATCATTTTGAATTGTCCAGTGAAGAAGTAAGTTGTGCTTTATGTTTATGATGGCTAATGCTTATGTATGTAATACTTCTACGGCTATGTTATGTTTTGATCCATGTTACGTATGTCCTATTAAGATTGGATCGGAGTTTAGTAGCGCTACGCACGAGAATTTAGCACCATCTAAGTTCGGTCTAATTTTCGTATCTCTCTATGCAAGCTATGAATTTTCCATAGAAATACATATATGAATTCATTATCCACGCACGCTTACTGAGAATTATTCTCACTCTATTATGTCTCTACTTTCATATGTTGACGATTCGAGGAGGTCGACACGGAGATGGCTTATGTGGCAAAAGATTCAATAATAAAATTCTTACATTGTCAAACTATTATTATTTCATTTAATTTTAAATAATTTTAAGATATTCCTCGTTTCGAGTAATGTATTCAACTCATTACATCATTGAATTTTAGTAAGTGCTTAAATGATTTATATTATTGTGTTGAATATCCTTTAAATTTGCTTTAGTTTATGATTTAGTGACACTCGAATCATTAAGGATTCGGGTCGTCACAAATTTAGCATCATTTCATTCTTTAATACTGTCAACGGTCCATCTTACCAACATGTCATAAGTGTTCACGGGCTAATCTATCCTAATAGAGTACTATTGTAAATTGATTACTTGCCTTGTTGAGATAATTCATTTGGGTGATCACACATGTAGCCACAACAAACATAAAGAACCAGGTCTCCGGATAGATTAACTGGTTCTTTCCTTCAAAAGTCAACTTCAATGAAGTTCCTAGGGCTTTAACACTCATGACCTGCACTAAAAGAACAGGAGATTAAAACCTGTAACTCAAAACAATAGCAAAATTAAAATTTCAGGCAACAAACTCGGATTTAACGAGAAAACAGATTGCAGGGGTGAAAAATGAGCAAAAACCATCTCATCAAAGATAATAATTCTGACTGAAAGGAAAGAAAAAAGTCCCATTATAGTATGTGTATTAAATATAATACACATACTTTAAGAATCTTAACAGCGTTATCGTTGTATACAAAGTCAGTTATTTAGAAACAGCTTGTTTATTGGCTTGAGTAAAAACTTGTTTGTATTCCTCTACTTAATAAATGAAAAAGAATAAAACTGTTTATGATTGTGAACACAAGCAAACGACCAATTGGAATAGCAAAGAAGGATTCATGTTGCCCACCAAATATATTGGGAATAACGGGTAGTTTGTTATTGTTGTTGTATCTCAGGTTGCTTTGTTGAAGTTATATTTACAATGTTTATTTCCTTAATCTTCACTAACATTTTCTAATCATAACATATTTCTTTTGATGAATCAATTTCACCCGATTCCAGACGTAAAATCACAAAAATGTAAGTAATTTCCTAAAGGAATTTTGCCTAAAATGATCTTATGAAGGAAAAAAAGTATGACTTGTTCAGTTGTTCGTTAACGCCTCATATGGTTGTTGACCTTAAACTAAAACTAAAAAATATGAACAAGAAATTAGGCTCATCGTGAAATAAAATCAGAAATCCCCTAACAAACAAACGGCGGAGCTTGACGTAATTAAAATATAAATATATCATATTGCTAAGTGAATTATCAAGTCATAATCAAGCAAATGAACACCATTTTGGCCCGTCAAAACTAACTGATAGACTTCAAATAAAAGTGTTAATAAAATTCAACATCTTCAAACTATCATCTTACTTTCAGAAAGTCCATAGCCGATTGAAAGTATTCCCACTAATAAAACAATTCTGCTTAAGAATTTATCAATTTGGTGGATGAAGTCTAACCTAAGATGTTTATGCATGAATAAAAGAATAAGAAAAGAAACATGCAACGACCAGTGAATTAAATTATCAAACATGCATCAATGTATCAGAATTTACCGAGAGAGAGCCCATCAGCGAACAAATGCCCGTGAAAACTAGTACATTTGTATGTCCACATTGAGGAGCAAAATAGAAGATAAGAATAAACACCAAAACAATGACTGATCCCATGTATAGCAGAAAAGCTGAAACCAAAGAGGTTAAATGCAGTCAGACAACATTGATGCACTAATTGATAAAATATCAGGATCTTCTCGTGAACGATCAGAATAAGGTAAAGCTTTGAGATAAGTTCTGTATTAATTTCTCGGTCCCCCTAGTTGAGTGGGAACTTCTCATAAACTTGCCACTCTTTCGACCAGATCCAACCCCCTAAAAACTGTACATGCAAGGATCTTCTCACCTGGCTGTGTTGCCATACTCCATATTTCTTGAACAGACGAGATTGGCCGCTCCTGTGGTGCATGGATTACAATTATGATGGAGCCGGCAATACACATCACACAACCCAATATCCCTAGCTTGTGTAGCTTCTCATTTAAGATAAGCTGAGCTAGTATGGCACTTTGTTGTTGTATCATTTTAAACATCAAAAGCAAAAGGCAAACCAATTCATGACATATTCAAAAGAAAATCTTTGCAATTACTAGCAAACTCAAATGCAATAATATGATAAAATACCTGACAATGATACTTAATGCTCCAAGAGGTGTGACCAAAACTGCAGGGGCAAATGCATACGCCACGAAATTTGCAACTTCTCCAACAATCACTACAGCAGAAACCACAAGATAAGAAACATCCTGCAGGCAGTCAGCAAACATAGAACAGCCATGACCCAATAACAGATCACATTTTGGTCTCTCTTATTACAAATTCAATTGCATTTTCTAAGCCAACCAATAATCCCTTATTGAATTCTTCAACTGCGCAAAAAAGAATCTTACAAATCTTTCTCGTGAACTTTCGGAATGGAGACTAGAAAATTGAAAGAAAAGACAAACAATTTCTAAATTTGACCAGTAATTTCATCATTAACTTCATTACTACGATTGCACATAGTATCGAGTACCACCAATTCAAAAGCATACGGTAACAAGAAGAACAACAAACTAAGACTTTGTTCCCAATTTCCATTAACAATTCCAAATTTACGTCATTACTTTTACTTCCAAACAATAATCAGCATTCCCTACCCCATAAACAATAATGAGAGACCTCAAACAAAACTGGCAATTGGCATGACTATTTATGAAAATAGATTCTTGAACAAAGTCACAAGGGATAAGGAAACGGAAAAACAAAAAGGAAAAAAAAACTCACTTGTGATCATGCCAAGCCACCAAAGAGGTTCCAAGAGATATGAATATCCCCCAACACCTGAAAAAGAATCAAGAAAAAAAGTACACATCATGAACAAAAACATGAATCTATATGAAGAAATATCAAAACTTTGAATTATAACGGATAAAAATGGCTTAAAATTCACAAACCAGCTCTAACACCAGAAGCGGCGGCAGCTCTTCTGAGGCCCTTTTTTTTTATGATGAAGCTTGCACCTATGAACCCACTTGAAAGAAGAGCCAACACCAAGCCTTTCAGATTGTCTTGGGAAAAACCCATGTTTCAGATTTTGCTAAAATCTCTCTTTTTTTCCGTTTTCTTCTACTCTTCATGGGAATCTTCTGATCATCAGCTTTTTTACCTGGTCATTCCCATTTCATGCTCAATCAATGAGGTTTTTAATTGTTTATTGACAATAAGTTGGGAAACGAAATCAATGGGAGCCACTTTTGTATTATTGCCAATGCATAATCATTTCCATCGATTTGCCAGCCTCTTCTTGATCTAACAGTTAACTAATTGATACAGCCATATATTCCAGGGTTAAATTAATTGATGGGCATCCAATTTTATATGTAGGGTCATCGTGGATCCAATTTGATTTCATTTCATTTCACTTTGTGTCATTTAATTTCATATAATATTTTGGTCATCCAACTTTTTTTTACTAATGGATTAAATTCAACAATAGCCACCCAACTTTATACTTAATGTCACAATGGCCATCAATTTGATTTTATTTCACTATGAACATCCAATTTTATACTAAGTGTCATCATGGTCATTGGTCACCGAACTTCTTTTCATAATTTTCACTAATTTTAAAAGAGTAAAACGATAATTTTGTATTATATACATAAAATAAATGTTAAGAAAACAATAATAAAACTTTTTTTAAAAAGATGTTACTTAAAAATATAAAATAAAAATTTATTTTAAAAAAAATGTTACTTAAAAAATAAAATAAAATAAAAACTTATTTAAAAAAATGTTTTTAAAATAAAATAAAAACTAAGTATAAAGTTGGGTCATTGGTGAATTTAACCATATATTGCATTATGTTAATTTAAGAAAAATAGTAATTAATAGAAACTTGGTCATCGTATATTCCTTTCCTCAATAATTAAGGGTATTGCTTGAATTATTTATTTTTTTAAGAGAAGTTTTGTGAGAATTAATTTTCCTTTTTAAGAATGTAATTAAAAAGTAGAAAAAGTAACGAATTCACGTGTAAAATTATTTTATTAAAATAAAGAATGGTTAAAAAAGAATTTAAAGAATCAATAAAAAAAATAATCCTGTAAAAGATCGTTATTGATCGTGGAAATTAAGCCCCTTTTAGTAGGGATTAAAATTAAATTTTAGTGAATTTTAATAAAAAAATAATAAAATATATGGCTGAAAAGTTGTTAGTCTCATAAAATATTTGTTTAAAATTAGTTGATGAAATTAATTTAGATTAAAATTTTAATTTTAATTTCTACCTAACAATGCTAAATAAACCCACTAAATTATAGAGTATAAAACCTTAATTTAGTTGTTAAATGATGTAAGCTTAAAGGAGCCATTTTCTTTTGGCATATTTTGGTCCTCTAATGTTTACCTAATATCAGTTTGACCCCATATTCATAGCAATTTTAATATTTCAATATTTTTTGTACATAGAAATAATGGTTGTGTTATATGTACATCACAACTTACAGATTTATTTACTAATAGATAATATGACGAAATTTAATTAGATCAAAACTCATCAATTATATTGAAGAAAAAAAATTCTCCCAATTTCTTTTTGACACATTATCAATTGTAAAAGATTATGTAAATGATAATATACAACGAGCATTTAGGGAGATCTTACTTAGACAGTGATGATACAAGATGAAATTATCTACATTTCTTCGTCTCACGCCTAAATAAAAATTATATTTTTTTTAAAATTAATTTTCAAAGTGAGTAAGTTGACAAATTTATTACACGTAAACCATTAAAAAGATGCTAAAAACAAAAATCAGTTACCACTGTACAAATTGTGTGTGAGAGAGAAAGAGATGTCAAGGGATAGTTGTCTAGCACAAGTGACGGGGGGAGGGGATTGCCGTCGGCGGTAGTCTTTGCGGCGTTGTCGGTAATTTCATTTTCTCTCACTCGCTGAAAATGTGCATCTTTAGATTTCATTTTCTTTATTATGATCTCCCAATAATGGTTTAGGGCTTAAACATGACATTTAGCATACATCTTTATCTTAAATTTTATTTAAATTGTGTTTAGGTATTCAATACCAAGCTTAACATGTGGAGTAAGACCAACATTTTGGTTTTTTCCCACCGTTCATTTCATTTGACCCAATTTTCCCATTTCATCTCATGGTCAATGGTGGAATCAGCACCCGATGAGGGGCACAATCGACATATGGGCTCAGCCAGAATTTGCAGTCGCAATCAGGAAGCCAGACAACTTTTTGGGTGCATTGTTATTAAAAAAAATAGTTTAGGCCCAAATACAATCACGCTCCTTCAATTTAATGTGGTAATTACATAAAACCAGGTGTTTAAAGATTGATTTTTAAAAATCAGGTCTAAAGTTTATTTATTCAAAAATTAGGTATTTTATTTTACGTATCCAACCCTAAACTAATCAATTTATCTCAACTCTCTCACAGTCTATCCATCTCTCCACTCTCTTAGCATTTCTCTCCATCGCCAGCCGTCTCCAACGCTCGCCGTCAGTCTCTCCACCACGGCTTCTCCTCCCTTCTTCCTCCCCTCCCTTCATAGCAGTGTTGAGGCGCTGCTGCCGTTCACAGCAGCGTCGGGACGCTGCTGTGGGTTTGTGTGTCAGAGTCCCGACTTTGTGGTAGCTGTTGTGGGTGTATGGTGGATCAGAGTTGAGGAAATCGGAGAGGCAGCAGATCTATGGGTGTTGGCGGATCTGTGTGAGTGGCTGTTGTGGTGGCTGGCTGATGTGTGTTTGGCTGTTGTGGGTGTGTGGCCGATCGGAGTTGGGAGAATCGAAGAGGCGACGGATATGTGGCGAGCGGATCTGTGTGAGTGGCTATTGTTGGTGGTTGGGATGATTTTTATTTGTTATTGTTGGTGCGGTGGTGGTGGTGTCTGTGGGTGTGGTGGTACGTTGTGGAGGTGGTGTGGTGGCGGGGTGAGGGTGGTCATAGTGTTGGTGGTAGATCTGGCGGTTAGGGGTGGGTTTGGACGATTTTCTGTGTGGTGGTGGTGATAGTGTTTGTGTGGTGACTGTTTTGTGTTGGTGGTGGTGATGGCGGCGACGGGGTGATGGTGGTCAAAAGTGGCTGAAGTGGTAGTGTGCGACCAAGTATTTGGTTATCTGTGATATAAAAATTTGACAATATGTGATTGAAAAATAATTCGTGATCAATAAATTTGAAAATATGTGACAAATAAAATTAACTTGACCTATAAATTTTTTATTGGGGTAGGATAATATGTGGTTATTAATTAACTGGACCTAAAAATTTAATAATATGTTATTCAAAAATAATCTGTGATCGACTAATTTAAAAATCTGTGACCTCTGTGACATATAAAATTTTTGATTTGTGACTTCGAAATAATATGTGACCAATTAATTTTTAAAAATGTGACATGTGACCTATAATTACGTATATGTGACTATTAATTACATAACTGTAACATTTTTATATTTAATTAATAAATATTTTTAATTAATTAACTAAAACCTGATTTTTACACTAGTCAAACTTAAAACCTGATTTTTGAATTGTGCATAGTTAATCACTTACTTTTGAACTCTTCCCCAATTTAATTTCATATAACAAGTCCATTTACCTCCTAATCCAAATTCTAACATATTCGGCTATTCCAATTTACAATTTCCAAACCGGGGACTGAGCTTCCTCCCTCCCTCTCGTTTCCTTGTCGCTGCGCACTCGCCCCCTTCCCTATTTCACAATAAAGGCTATGCTTTATGGTGGATTCCAATTTCCTGATGCGTGATTTTTTTTTTTTTTTTATGTTAATTTCTTAAGAAAATAGAAGTTCCTCCTATTGGACAATTTGGAATTTTTGACCCAAGTTTTATCTAGCTTTTGAACATAAATGAAATACATTACTAATGGTTAGAACTTAGAATTTTCAAAGGGAATCTGGCCTCCATTTTTCTTTGTTTCGAATTGGATCCAAAACTTAGCTTATTCTTAAGAGTTTAGCATCTTGGAATTTTCTGTTCGGACTCTTCCCTATTCGTATTTTTTGTTTATTAAGAATGAATGAAGGTTGAAATATTGTTCACTATACTTAGAATCGGTTATTGGCTAATTGGAAATATATTCCAATTTTTTACAAGTAACTATTGCAAAATATATATTTCCAATTCGTAGATTCGTCACTGCTCATGGTCTATTTTATTATTTATATGATCTTGTGACAAACCACTCTTTTGGACAACATAAATGGATATTTCTAAAAGAATCAGAAAACACTTCTTATTGAGCAAGTGTTCGTGTTCTATGATGCTCGAATTCAGGTACGAGTACGTATCTAAGTGTCGAATCTTTTATTTTGTAAAATGTAGGATACGGGAACATGGCAAAAAAGAGTCCAAATTTTAGATACGAGTATGTCTTTCAAACTTCAATTTTTTTACTAATCCAAGATATCATTTCGAATAGACCAAAATCAATTATTCACAAATAATGAATTGAGTATTAAATAAGATGTTTAAGATGAATAAATAGAATTTTGGGTTTTAGTTTTCAATTATTGAAATTACTAAATGTTATATAAAATAGAAAATGAAGGAATTGATTGCGATTTGGATTTAGTGGAGCATTAAGTAGTACTTTATGGAACTCATTTTCATTTTATACAAACAAAATCGTAAACCACCGATACAGAGAGAGAAAGAAGGAAAAAAAAAAAAAAAGAAGGGAAAACCTTTTCGACGACGACACTAGGTTTATAGAGAGCAAAATGAGGAAAGAATAAAAGGGAAAAAAAAGGAAAAAAAAAAAAAAAGAAACAAAAACGACGAAGTGTCCAGTTGAAGCTTGGAGGATTCGACGTGTATCTCATACCTATACCCATGTTGTGTCGTGTTCGACACAGGTACTCCGACTATTTCGAATAGTCCGAGCATCAGAGCTTGTGTTAGATATTTCCCTTGCAATTTAGATAATCTGCAGACCAGGTTTCCGAGTGAACTTGTGATACATATACAAGAAATTGTTGATTTCAAATATTCGTTTTTGTTTTGCATAATATGGACATGGTGCTACACTTCTTGAGGTAAACTTATGTCAGCAAATGGGGTTCAGAATTCCTGTCATATATCCTAATTTTATTTGAACAGTTATAAAACTCAAAAAGTACAAGTGCTTAATTTCAAGTTATCATAATTGAGAAACCAACATTCTGTTGTTGTTTGATAAGTGTTAAATTTGCGCTTATTTAAATCATCAAAGTGGTTTTTGTTAGTATTATTTTTGAATTTGATACTTAATTATTTGGATTTTCTTGGATTATTTTAGAAGAAACCCCGAAATTGGATCAAGAAGGACGACATTGAATAATAATTAAGGTTTTAGAATCAAATCCCACACGTTATAAGATTAAGGACCAAAATGCATTATTGGAAAGAAGTGAAGCCTTGAAGAGAAATATTAATTTAATTTAGCCTTAGAATTGAAATTGAAATAGGAATCAAATTCAAAATGGAATTACAAGTGGGCTGGGAATAATTGGGCTTAAAACCAATGGAAAAGGAACCTTTTTGGAAAAAGAAAAAAATGTGGAAATTAATTACACCAAACTAGAATTTTGAAGATTCAATTTCAAAAATCAGATTGAATGTTTCACTTTTAAAAAATCAAATATTTTATTTTTAAATATTAAATATTAATTGCATAATTTTCATCCCAAACTCTAATCAATTTCATTCCAATTTTCATTCTCCTCTCTTCTCTTCGTCACTCTCTCTACCATCACTCCCTCTTCTCACTCTCTCTACCTTCTCTCTTTTCCACTCTCCTCCCTTTTTGTCGGCAGCCCAACCTCCACGAGATGGTGCAGACTCGTCCGGCGGCGTTGTGCACAAATACAAAGTAGGGTGTTTATTCGTGCGAATCGCCGCTGCATTTTTTTTTTATTTCTGAGTTTTTTGCAATTTTTGTGGCGGAGTCGTGATTTTGTGGTGGTTGATGACGCTGTGGAGTCGTGATTTATGGCTGATGGTTCGCAATCGTTGCTGTGGTAGCAGCGACGGTGGGGTGATGGTGGGTTGTGCGCTGCTTTGTGGTTTGGCGGCGGTGGTGGATTCGACGGTTAGTGGTCATTTGCTAGTGGTGGTGAGTCGTGGTGGTGGTTTTGAAGTTGAATGTGGTAGTTAATTGGAGGTTGCGACGTTGGAGACGGTGAAGTGGTGATGCTGCTTTTGGTTGGTGCCATTGTGTATTGTGGTTGGGAGGTGTAGATTATGGCAATGTTGGTGGTCGGTGACGACGACGGCGATGATGGTAGGGTTAGGGATTTTTTTTTGGGTTGTGGGATGGAAGGGAGGGTTAATGGTGGAGGTTCTGTGGTTTTAGTGGTGGTGGTAGTGGTGCGGTGATTGTGGGTAGTGGTGATCGTGGAGATGTAGGTATTTTTAGATGATGATTTGCTGTCAAGAGATGGTGGTGGTGGTGGCGGTGGTTCTGACGGCAAGGTTGCCATGCTGTTGGCGGCAGTTGTAAGGTGGTAGTCACAAGTGTTGGTGGTGGTCACAGATTATTTGGTTGTTTGTGACCATTAAACTGATTAATTTGTAACCAACAAATAATATTCGACCAATAAAAAAGATAAATTGTGACAAAAAAATAATTTGTGACCTAAAAAATTGTTAATTTGTAATCGATAATTTGATAATTTGTGACTGTTTAATAAGTTTTGACATTTAATATTTGTAATTTGTGACCTATAAATAAATTGTGATGTTTCAATTCTTATTTGTGACCAGTGAACAAATTGTGATCTATAAAATTTTTGAATTGTGACGTTAAAATAATTTGTGATTTATGACCAATAAATAACATGTGACTTATTAATTTTATAAATTTGTGATCGATGAAAAAGTTGTGACCTATAAAATTTTCAATTTGTGATTATGAAATAATTTGTAATTCATAAAAAATTTTAATGTGGCCAAGAAATAATTTGTAACTTATTAATTTATAATTTGTGATCAAATTATATGAAATTGTGACATTAATATATTTAATTAATAAATTATATGTTTAATTAATTTATTTATAAATAAAATTTAAAAAAGTCTGAGATTTTAAATTTTAAAATTGATCTCTTAAATTTGAAATTTGTGAAACCTAAACTCTTAGTTATATAATCTTCCCAAAAAAAAAAAAAAATAGAGAGAGAGTGGGAGAGAGAGAAGAAGCATAACATGGACGGAATGTTGGAGAATAATAATAATAATTCCAGAATTTTTCGGGCAAGAATCAATTGATAATTGTTCAAGAATTTTGCGAATTAATCACATTCCATCAAATTTATCGAAGATTTATTAATCGCATTCCGTCAAATTTACAGGAGATTTACATTACGCAAGGAAGAAGACGAAGAATAATTGTTGGGATTCGTGTGGCGAAGATCAACAATAGTTCGGAGGATTTTTATCTTGTTTATTGAGATTAAACCCGATGATGTCGTTTAATTTTAGTTGTTTAATTCCAACATTATGAGTGACTGAATATTTTCAGTTATGATGAACGATGAAGCTTAGGGTTTTTAATATTTTGTTTAATTCAAAGACTTCATGCCACTTCAATATGTGTTAATTATTTATTATGTTTAATGCTTCAATTGTCCACACAACAATTGATTAATTAAGGGATAGCACTAAGACCGAGAATAATACATGATTATAGCTCGCGTAATAAATAACTTAATTATTGTAAGAGATCGAGAGATAATTAGAGGTGCGATCCGTATAGGATTCCTTTAAGTTAAAGCATGTATATGTTTATGAATTTACATAAATATGTAGTAAGTTCGAACATATGAATATGATTAGTATTGCTCGAAAGAGATCATTAGCTACATTAGGTTAATTCGATTGCTAGCACGTATGAAAAGGGGTTGAATGAATTGGAATTAAATGAATATTAAACAATCTAAGTGAAATTGAAAATCCTAACTACCTATGCTCATATTCTTCTCAATCGTGTTAATTTGATTTCTTTATTTAATTTAGTAGAATTTGGTTAGAAACCACAATTTGATTTGATAATTGGTTATCATTTTTATTTAAATTGAAGGCAGGTTAGTTTGAAAATTAATAGTAGATATTAGTCTTTGTGGGACTATACTTTGACTCGATAAATTCACTTTATTACTTGTACACTTACGAAAAACAAAGAAACAAGTTTTTGTCGCTGCTGTTGGGGACTACTTTATTTGCTTTAGTCAGCAAATGGAATTCAAAATTTCTGTCCTATATCCTAATTTTATTTGAACAGTTATAAAGCTCAAAAAGTGCAAGTGCTTAATTTCAAGTTATCATATTTGAGAAACCAACATTCTGCTGCTGTCCTTTACCCTTTGTTGAATTTGTTAGTTTCATTGTATAGCTATCTAGGTAGCATTTGTTTTCTTGGGTTTTAGCATTGTGGTTATAGATTTGAGAGATGCTACTCAAACATAATTTTAGCCTAAAAAGTTGATGTATGAGTATTCGAGTCAGATGATATCGAGTTGTCTGATAGCTCGTTGATGGCATTGAGACACCATGAGTTGGCGGATCATCACAAAAATTGCAAGTAATTAACGATCTTTTTTAATTGGGGCTGTTTTTGGACACATTTCGATATTTTGACCATAACTTTTGTTACGGTTATCGGAATCGCACTCATGATCCCAATTCGAAAAGCTCTTTTCGACGCGCACGTCATGGTCACCGAGCGAATCGAGGGCAAAATTCGCAGTTTTCCTTTTCGAATCCCCAATTTTAGTTTTTTTTTTACCTTTTTTAGTAATATTTCATTTGCCCTTTTAACATAGATTTTGAACTCAAATTGAGCCAGATTTTTGGGATATTATATCTTTTATTGCGTATTTTATTTTGGTACAAATATTGAAATTTTGCTATTTTTGGTAAAATTTCGATAATAATGATTTTTTCGTTATTTAACCCGGCTTGTGGGTTATTTTCGCATATTGAATGAGTAATAAAGATTTTTCTTGAATTCTTGGTATTTACTTTTCCGTTCTTCTCTGTTAATTCTCTGTCGAATTTCAGCTTGCAGAGTAATCACTATTCTACCTAGCTATGTCGACAAGCCGAGCCCGAGCCCAAAAAAAAAGGTCGGGCTCGGCTCGAGCTTTTTTCAGCCCGAGCCGGGCCATCTCGTTTTTTTTTTTAAATCTACATTTTGTACTTAAAGAATTTAAAATTTGTACAGTTTATATGTGTTATAAATTAAATAAATTATAAAAGTTAAAACCCTTCTCCTTTATCTGAGTTTGAGACCGGCTACAATTGTCGTAGATATAGTTAAAAGTTAAAATTGTACACGAATAAAATATTTCGTGTACAATTTTTCTTGAAACAAAAAAATTTAGAAATTACGTACTTTTTTAAACTAATCAATTTAAAAACTTACAATATCTTATGCTTAAATCTGCTGCAACTCATCAGCCATTATACTGTCAATTTGTTCTTGAAAACGTAATTCCACATATTCTCAGTCCTTCAAACATATTAAAACCTCCAATATATCTTCTTTTATTCTTGATCGTTCGTCACATAAAACTCGACCACCTAAATTAAAAGCAGCCTCCGATGCTACCGTAGACACCAGTGGTGTTAGTAGATCATGAGCAATTTTTGATATAATTAGATACTGCCTTTCGTTACACCTCCAACATAATAAAAGACTAAATTCCTGTAATTCTTGTGGTTGTAACATATTACGAACGTCCACGCACATATACCTAGCTAACTTAGAGGGAATTTTCAAAATTGTACCACCGACATCTTTTTTACGAGTCATATGTTGCCAACAATCCGCGAACTTTTTTTTTTTTTACTTTTTAACCTCGACTACTTCCTCATCTTCGATATCTTCCAAATTAATTGGAACATTTTGAAATGCGTCGTACCCCAACGAAGTACTCGAACTACCTTTAAACTGATTAATCTCATCACTAGTGAAATTCATGTGTACGTATTATAGTAAAAAATATTGATATGAAAGAGTAAATGAAACTGAATAATACCAACAAATGTCTAAATTAAATATTAGGGTTAGAAAATTGGAGAGTAAAATACTAAAAATTGCATAAGGAAATTAGAGATAGATTGATATGAAATTGTAAAATTTTTCCATAGATAAAAAAAATATATCCGTTTTAACCATATTTAATTTTCAAATTCAAATTTTGACAAGACAATTGCATGTAAAATGATTTTTCCTTTTTACGTATTTTTAGCTGCGTGCACGCAAATGCAAGCTTGCATGCACGCAGCTATTGTAGCTGTCCAGCAGACATCTATATTTAGCTGCCTGCAGGCAGATTTTAAAAAAAAATTAATAGCACAGGCATTTTTGGCCCGTGTGGCTCGTAGTGTGGCCCGACGAGCCACACGGGCCGGCCCGAGCTCGGGTTTTTTCCTAGTCGAGCCCGAGCCGGCGAGCTTTTTTGCCACCTCTAATTCTACCCGGCATCAAAAGTTTACTGAAGTCAAATTAGTAAGTTTGAATATATTTAACTTATTGGTGAAAGTTAGAAATACGAAATTTACTTATTTTGACAGTAATGTAAGAGTTTTCGTGTTCCTGGGCAATTTTACAGCCTCATTGTGCGTGGCTCTTTTAATTTTTCACTTAGGACTTGTTTACAATGTTGTTATGCCCATGGGAGGTCCGGCCAAGCCCGGGTTAATAACCTAAATGATCATCGAACTTTGCAAAAAAAATTCACAGGGTCACTGAATTTTAAAAATCACACAAGTCATCATTAATCTTTGCAAAAGGTTTACACGGGGTCACTGAACTTTAAAAATCATCTCATTCATCACTAAACTTTGCAAAAAAAAAAAAAAATCAGGGGATCATTAATTCAATGATCTCCTGTGAAATCTTTTGCAAAGTTCAATGACCCTGTGGAAATTTTTTATAAAGTTTAGTGATGAATTGAGTGATTTTTAAAGTTCATTGACCATGTGAAAACTTTTGCAAAGTTCAGTGACCGTTTGGGTCATTAATCCACCAAGCCCCCTTCCTAAGGTGAATTTTGTATTATGTTTTGCAATAAACTACCCAACCTGGTTTGGTTTAAAAATGGTGTTACATTAAAAACAAAGTAGCTCTTTTTTTTTTTTTTTAACTTAAAATGTAAGCTATACAGATTGAAACAAAAAGTTAATTAGAGCAACTATACTTTTTAAAAAAACTTAACCAAATATGTTCTATTCCTTGCAGAAATAATTGGTGACAACTGCGCCAATAGAACCTTTATTGCACGTTGCATTCTAGCTCGAGAAAGTGAGAGGTGGTGGACCAGTAAATTTCCTGCGACTTTGGTCCATCTTACTATGTATGGCTCGCTCAGGTTATTATTGTTGGTTTCTGTCACTGGTTGATGCCTTTTTCTTCCACTGAAGCTTCATTACTTGGTTATTGGCTTTTTAATCCTGAAGGAGTAGGTAGAAATGGAATATTTTGCATTGTTGTGCAAAATTCGTTGCTCTATGCAACTTGTAAGAACTAGCAGTGCATCTTGGACTATGTTCAAATGGAGAAAAGAGATTATGCATCAAAAGAAGGCAAATTGAAATGGAAGAGAAATAAGAGTGTAGGGGACAAAATGAGCGCTGTAGCATATAATTTGCGACATTTCTTCTATTATGGGTGTTGAGACACAACTTGGTTTAGTCAGTAATCAACTTTTAAAGAGTATGATTACACTTTACTTACTGCATACTTGTGTTTCAAAATCGTTAACAGATCTTCTTGTGCACTCATCAGATGTCTTATTCTAGATTTTTTTCAACTCCGACAGAAATTTTTCCTTGTAAAATTCCAGGTTCCAGGCAAACAACGCTTGGTAGTGCTGCCGTGTTTGGTCTTTTCTTGGGAGCTGGAAGCTTGATACGCTGGGAATTCTTATGAATCCGCATTTTGTTTTCAATTCGTTAATAGTTAAAGTCTGTGCTGCATTTAAGAAAAATTGATACACAATACTCCTCACGCTTTCAATAAGTATCATATACCCTCACTTCCATCACCAAACCCTTAACACCGTCAGAACTATGGTCACCTCTCTTTCAGCCATCGCCATAATCCAATTTTGAAGAGAGCAAAGTATCATTAGAGAGAGAAGAGAGTAAAGCTTGCCATTAAACATTATTAAACCAACTAATTAATTGGTATTAGGTGCGGGGTTCATTAATGATTAGGTATCACCACACGTATAATGTTTCTTTTGTATTTATTGTGAGCTTATACAACTGTTTCTTGTTTTAGTGTTTTAAAAGCACAAATTCCCGCTCGCTCACTACTTTCCTAACCTCCAATAAAATGAATATTCAAGAACCTTTAAAAAAGTTAACACGTATCTTCAGTTGAAATGAATAGCACTTGCCATGTTGATATTGGCAATTCCATGATATCAAAATTTGGTTCAACAGGTCTTTTGGCCGTTCAAGTGTCATTCTCGCAACAAAAAAAGTTTCCTTCCATCAAATGTCGGTATAAAAATGCTATTACTCCTATGATTGGGAGAAGTAAAAACAAGAAATGAATTTTGTAGATGGTTTTTGTGAAGTTTTGCAAGTTAGTGGTGGAGTTATGGGTGATTGAAGAGAGTGACAAAAATTATTGTGATAATATGGCAATGTAATTCTAAACCGTCAAGATTTCGTTCCTTCAATCTTGTACCGTAAATGACTTTTTGATCTCTTTAGATAAGTTTTTTTTTTTTTTTTTTTAAAGCCTTCGTTATTGAATTGGGTAGTAGGAAATGTTATGGTAAAGCCCTAATCCATTATTGGGAGAGCATAATAAACAAAATGAAATCTAAAACACACATATTTCCAGTAAGTCAGAGAAAGAAATTTGAAAAAAAATTATTGACAATGCCACCAATACTGCCATAGACGGCAATTCCCGCCGTCACTCGTGCTAGACAACTATCCCTTACCATCTCTTCCTCTCTCTCTCTCTCTCACACACACAATTTAGGTGCTCTAAGAATTTGTACAGTCGCAAGTAATTTTTTTATTCTGTTTTTCACATCTTTTTAATGGTTTGCATTTAATAAATTTGTCAAACTTATTTACTTTGAAATTTAATTGACATTTTGTATTTTTTATTTAGGTGTAAGACGAAGAGATGTAGTTGACTTCAATCTAGATTTTAATTCATTTACCATCATCCGTCTAAGTAAGAATAAGCTCCCTAGCTGCCCCCATGAGCATGGTGCAGTAATAAAGCAAGAGAGTTCTTTACGGAGTATCGGAGGTTCGGATCTCTGCGACAGTTGGAAAGCAAAATTTATGTTGGAAGGTGATGTCCTGTGGTTGCAAAGTTATGGTGCGCTTTGTTGTCCCTCCGGTGGTCCTGTTCGCACGTCGTAAAGAGAGGTCCACAGGGAGAAGAATCGCTTCCCGAATGTTCGATCTAAATGTGTGTAAGCTGTGACCGCATTCGAATTTACCTGGATAGCGAATCAGGAGAGAAGGTCGCCACTCCTCAGAATTAGTCGAGCGAAAATCGGACACCTAAATCATCAGGAAAAAAAAGGAAAAAGGAAAAAGCTCCCTAGTTTAATAATATGTGGAATTTCATGGATTGACATAAATGTGATATATTCGTCTAACAATGTCCTCAAAAAATTAGTTTTTGTTTGTGATCAAGGCAATTTTAAAATAATCTTGATTTACAAAATAAGTAATTTAAAAAGTAAATTCAAATTGCTTTCAAGCACATGAAAACATGTATATATCAAAATCACTAGTAACTTGATCAAGAAAATAGTGATTGTATTCAAATCACATTACACAATCACATAGACCAAATTGGAGGTTTCGTACTATGCTCCCTTTTAAATTTGTATTTTTACTATATTTCTAATATTAATAGTCAGTTATAGTGATCATGCTACAGTGAAAAAATATGTTAGACGCGCTCAATTGGATGAAATTTTTGAATTAGATCGTGCTACTTTGAAATCCAAGGTGTTTTCCTACTCCACCATCAAGATTTGAATTCAAAATAAATAAAAAATAAAGCTAAAGTGATGATTCGTCCTGGTTTCTAACAAAGACACATGGTAATGTGCATGTTTTCTCGATACATACAAAGGGTAATAATATTGGAATTATTGTTGTTATAATCTCAATTTAGGTAGCACTAAGTATCCTTAAATGAAATGTACAATTAAATAAATTATATAATTTTACATTTAATTGAATACATCACAAAATATCATATAGATTGATGCTCTAGTAACATTAGTGTCATATTGTATTATTCACATACAAAACTAAAGATTAATTCTATCAAATCCAACGATGCAACAACACCCATGTAAGTGAAATAATTGGTAAGCCCGATTAAACTATGTTTGATTCAATTAAAAAGCTCATTCAAAACTATGTCAAAATCCACAATTGATTTTAACCACATTGTATAGGATCCACAACTTCCAATTACACAATCCATCAAATTTTATCCAACTCTACTAAAAATCTCTTTTTTATCTAACCAAATAAGGGCTAAATGTTAGAATATTAGACTCGTTAGATCTCATTTAATTGGACTTATTGCATTATTTTACCTAGGCTCTTGTTCAAGCATTACTCAACACAAGTATTCATGAAAAAAATGAATTGTCTTCTTTAAGGAAAAAAAAAAATGGAAACGAGAGCAGAGACTCAAGTTGAAGCATGAAAAATAGCGTTCGCATACATTTTTCAAGAGGAACAGAAAGCAACAAAGAGAAGCATTAATAACTGAAAATGCATTTAGCTTGTGGAATTTACATTGAAGCTGCTGGCAACAAGAGCCAGCGCCTTACTAAGAATTTACATTTCTCGTCTTCAAACCCCACACCCAAGGCGCGTCCTAGGAAAAAAATGAAAATGCGTAATCAAACTGCAAGAATAATTGGAGGTAAAATACAAGGAAAAGGAAAATAGTTAGGAAAATCCACGAACAAACCTCTACTCCTCTTGCTTTAATGGGCAACCCCAGACTTCCCAACAGTTGAAAGATGAATGCCAAAACTACTCGTCCCATATGATCTTCCCTCCGAACGGACCGGAAATGCAGGCCAGGCAATGGAGAAAAGAAAACACTATGTCAACGAGCTAGGTCCTCACTTCCTATGCCAACACTCGATTTGTCAACCATCCGTACGTTGTACTGTTCATATACTCTTGCCCTGTTCTCCGTCCACCATTGTTCTGCTTGTTTTTCACTAAACCGCTTTCGACTGCATTTCACCATTTATAAACATTTTTTTTCAGATATAAAAATCATTTCTGTGATTTCATTTTCTTCTGCTAAAATAAAGACCCACCCACCCACCTCCCCTTCTCATAACCTAGCAAAGGAAAGGACAAACAATACAAGTAGCACTGTTAAAATGTGTCTTTTGAAGTAACACACTCATAACAAGCCTATAAGATTTTTAATCATACTTCCCTGCCGTACTTCGTGACCTTGCACTGGATAAATGTAACTATGACCATTTATAATAATTAAGGATACTAATACCATAATCATAACTAGGCACAAACATTATAATCTTGGATATCAATACCGTTAATGTAACTTGGTCAAGCCTTAATGTTCACAACAAGGGCAAGAGCATGCAAAAACTGGTATCCAGCTTTTATGTAATCATTATGTCATTATACAAACTCATCCAGCAAGTATAATGCAAGGGTCATAAGATGATAGGCCTAAAACAAAGACATACTAGAGTTCAATGCAACATACCTGAAACGAACTCTCTTAAGATCCTTGAGACCTCCAGGTAAGGAGGTAAGGGTGATATAAACACCAGGTTCGTCTTGCTCAACCCATTCATTCTCATTGCGAGAATCGCTTTCTTTTGTTTTATTCCCATTTCTTGTCATGGCTTCTAGGTGACCTTGTCTATTGTGACCAAAGCTGTGATTACTTGCAATGCTTAGTCCATTAGAAAGCATCTGGTTGCTTAGTTCATTTGATTCCTGGGCAGTTATTTGACCATTCAAACGGACAAGAGAGGCACTTGAAACGTCATTGGATACAGGAGTGGAGCTGAGAGAAGTAAAGGAAGGAGATTTGGTGTTTCGAGTAGAACCCACAGGAAGCCTTTCAGCCATTTCTTTCAGCTATACATTTACATAGAATAAATTGTGTCATCAAGTGAAGCCATCAAAAGGAAGTGTATAATAAAACTGAAATAGGAGCCCATATACAGTTTTCTAAAAACCAGAAGGGTAATATAAAACAAATTCAAGCATAAACCTCGTTGAATGAATTTGTCCCATGAAAAGAAGAAAGCACTGCATACTTGGACAGACATTGTCAATTACAAATATAAAACACAGCAGCAATTGACAATGACAAATGGAACAGGATAAAAGTTTGGCATGCACTTGTCTCAAATGTTATTGAAAATAAATTTGGAATAATCTCAGATTCTGTTAAGGAAATAATGCATGATTTCTATCCTAAGACACGTGCAAACAAACTGGTCATTTATATAATTAATGACCATAAATACTGGTCTTACTTGTGCAGTAAGTGACTTAATCACTTCTTTGGCTGCTTTGCATTTGGCAGTCTCTTCCCCTGCGATGGCTATTGCCTCTTTCAGCTGTTTAGTAGTTCTTTCTAGCTCCATCTCTTGAAACTGAGCCTTGCGAGTAAGATTCTCAACCTAAGACAAAAGATATGTCAGATGTGTATTCTGTGGTGCCAACTCACAACTTCAACCCGGTGTCAAATCTTCATTAGAGCATAATGGGTATGCATTTGTCCCCTTGGAAGTTAAACATCTTTAGCAAACAATTTAAAAACTAAAAATTATTCAAGCATAGTAAGTGCCACATCCACCCCTAAAGAAGAGGAAGAGAGAGAGGAAGGGGGGTTGGATATACTAGTTGTCAAGTGCACTGTACAGTGCAATGCACATAACAAGACCGTTTTGAGAGTTGGAATGAGAACATTTAAACAGATTCATCCGTGTGACTGTACTTATGGCCAAAAAATATAAAGGAATAGCGAACTCACTTTAGCTTTATAGGCCTAACTGTCAAATCGAGAACTCCCCCTCCCATATTATAAATTAGCTTTCAAATGCATCTTCACATCCATTACTCATAACAGGCACTAAATAGAGAAAGGTATTTGCAGAGCAGAAGACATGAATGTTTAATCCCGTCTATTCTCTTCTTTCATTGCCATAAAGGATAAAACCTCTGGGACAGATTTGCCCAACTCTGAATTATAAACACCGACTCCTGCTCTCTTCAACATTAACATTTTACCAAGCAGGAAAGGACAACTTCTTTCATATGATGTAACTGCTGATCATTTGAAAAGTGTCTTCATCTTTTCCTCAAATTAATAACCACCCATTCCCATTGGTAGTGTAAGACTTCAACATAAGACAAGGAGGTAAAAGAAGGCAGGACAAATAGAAAGCTACAACATGATCAAATGATAAGGCAAAATGTACCTGTGCCCTTAGTTTAATAACTTCTTGGCCAAGGCTATCATTTGTCCTTTTAGCGTCATCCAATACAACCTTCGGTGAAGTCAGTCCACCCAATGTGGGGGTCGGTGTGGTGGAACGGGGAGGACTAGGGCGTCTCGATACTGGTGATGTTGCTCGAGAAACAATTCTTGATCCAGGAACCGAAGCTGAAAAATTTTTTTTGGACGATCCAAATACTGGATTAAAAGATCTAGAGATATTAAAAGCCCCCCATTGGGAACTTCCATTGGGTATAGGTGATACACGGCTGCTGTTAAATTCCAGTTTTTTGTTTCTCTTCGAAGAGCGGCTCTCCACTTGCTTCAAGGATTCCATTGAAGAAAATCTAACTAGATGGGGATGAGATTTGGTGTCAAACTTGTTATCTTTGTCGATAAGATCATTTGGACCCTGATTTATACTTCCTCTTCTACTCACAGATGACTGAGATGATGTGTCAGTTTCAATAGCTTTCTTCAATTTATTGAAACAATTATCACAAACTCGATATGGCTTGTTGGGATTTGGGGCCATAGAAGCCCTCATAGACTTCTTGCTGCTGCATGAATGACAAAAGACGAGTCCACAGTTATAACAATTGTGACGTTTTCTTTTGAAATTAAATGGTAGACGGCAGCCAGAACACATGGACTGATCAACCCCAGAGACCCACTTATGAAGGCAGATAGCTGCAGTAAAGTTAGTACCGCAAGCAATACTTTTGACTTGCTTGTCTTTCAAAGCTTCAACTAAAGTTGGAGAACTTCTGTCATCTATATCCCCATGACCCAATCTACCATTAGCTCCCTTCCCCCACGTATAAACTTCAGTTCTTGAGGTCAGAACAGCAACGTGATAGGCACCACATGCTATCTCCTCCACAAAACTCTTCGCAAGTTTTCCTTCAACACGAAATGGAAGCTTCCCATCAGCTTGAGGGCTCCCTAGCTGTCCATATACAGGACTGCCCATTGTGTATACACGGCCCGAGGTTGTAAGAGCAACTGTCATGCTATGTCCACAAACAACCTGGCAAAAGTTCGGTTCAACAAGAGCAGCAACACAGGTTGGAACAAGTTTTGATTCCTTGTCACCATGCCCAAGTCGACCTTTATCCCCATCTCCCCATGTGAAAAGTTTGCCTGAAGAATTACCAGAGCTTGAGTTTGCCACCATAACTTCAACAACAGCAGCAGTGTGCCAAACACCACAATCTGCCTGTACAGTGCGGAGCCCCTTCAGGGATTCTACTTCTCTAGGTTTAGAAACACTTTCCCGATCACCATGACCAAGAACCCCAAAAGTTCCATCTCCAAAAGTAAACAACTGCCCAGCAGAGGTCACAACAGCAGTATGCCAGGGCCCACAGGAAATTGAAGAAACATGTATTCCTTCCAGTGGTCCATTTACTCTTTTCGGCACCCAGTGACTTACGTCATTCCCATGTCCAAGAAGACCACAATGACCGTCACCCCAGGTGTACAAATCACCAGAAAGAGTGACAGCACAAGTATGATATTCACCACATGCAACTAGCTCAATGTTTGTATTGCTGAGGGCATCAATTAGCTTCGGATGCAAGACATCAGAATCTACACCGTGCCCAAGTCTGCCTCCTGACTCCTCACCCCAAGAAAATATCTCTCCTTGTTTGCTCACTAAGGCAGCATGTCGCCTACCACAAGCTATATTCTGAACATCCAGTACAACTGCAGATTCTAACACTTTAGGCAAGAGTGAATCCATTTTGAGACCAGAGCAACTTCCAAACTTGTGTTCTCCACCACCCAAAATACCGTCACCAATGCCTTCTCCCCAGATGAAAACGTCACCCAAGGCATCACCATCATCGTGACCAGAACCTTGACTTGACGAGCTTACAGCACTCGAAAGGCTTACTCTAAAGGCATCCATTCCCTTCATATGACCAGGTATGCCATCTGAGCCTCCAGATGACAAGGAATGGATGGAACCACTGGCAGAATCTGAAGGAAAGAAACCCTTGGGAGGCACTGCATATAATATCACATCTGAAAACGCCTTGTCTAAACCATTTTTGGGAGGACTTTCATGAGGACTGTGGAAGCGAAGTTGATCTGCACCATCCTGCACAGGTAAAATAGGAATTATGACATTTTAAAGAACAAAAATGTGCTTATGTAGATGTACAGTAGGTCCATCCGTGTCAAGGAGCATGTAGCGATTATATGTTTGCACATGAAAAAAAAAAGCAACTCGCCTTCTGCAAGCTATCACCACTTCCAAACGGAGAATGCAGTGGAGAACTTCTTCTAGTGTATGTTCTGGGACTAGTAGCTCCTGATGAAATTCCTTCACTCCTTGATTCCGTTCTCCATTTACGCTGATGACCACGTGAAATTAATGCCTTCAGCCCACTAATCCATACCTCTGCTTCTTCCTTGTCCTTGCATATCTACAAAAAAGGCATCAAATTGCAGGATAAGAGAAAACCAACAATGTCATAACTTCAATTTTTCCTTATTGGAAGACACGAAAAAGTAAAATGATGGCCTCAATAATTCTTTTCAACTGACTTGGATATGAAAAATGAATCTTTTACCAGATCCAGTGATCTGTCATTGTATATCAGAGAAAAGGACTGGTACTCCTTCTCAGGCCGTGGATATCTTTGAAAAATTGGCTGGAAAAATAAAAATATGAAAATTACATATAATCAGAATGTAAAGCTAGCATGAAATACTAAAGAATCTGCTCATAGGAATCGTTAAATCCTATAAATGATTGTTCTGATGTATCATGGGGAGCTATCAATAGACTCATAAAAATTCAGTATTGTCAAAATTCTAGCCAACACAGAAAAAATATTCCCAACTAGTTAGCAGGATACCGTAGTATGTGTTTTGAACTTCAGTATAGTTATCTAGGCATCTTACAGCTCTTTTCTGCATTTTTAAGTCCTTTTCAATATATAACAACTTCACATTTCTATGCTGCAGGCAGTTCTCAGACAAGTAAAGTCAAACGCTTGAAAAGATATAACTCCGGTACCTTTGCATTCAATAAGCACTCTAGGGCTATGAAATGTGCTTGCAGGTGTTACATAAAAATACACACATGCCAATTTTGCGAACAAGAAGATGAACAAATAGTGAAATAGACATGTATTAAAGCTTCTGCATTTCAAACTTGAATTATTTGTCTATCAAGAAGAATATATGCAACTAATGCTACCACATTTGCATTTCGTAGGCTACTTGTAATATAATTTCCATGTAACTCCAACGGTGGCTCAAAATGGTCCATGGCAATACTATGTTCCCAGAATCCCGAGTTATGTAAATGGTTTTCACAGCCAAAAAATTTAGAAGGCCTCGATAAAAGGGGGAGGGGCTTGAAGAAAGCAGAGAAGAATGGACTTGAATATCTTACGCTTTTTGGCATTTCTTCTTCATAAGCAAAAACCCGTAAGATGATTCACATCACTTTAGAGGGTAACTGTTAGTTTAAAACTCGAGTATTATTCAAGATACAATCATTATTATTCTGCAAAATGATGTTCATATTCCCCTCGTGTAGCAAATACCATTTTTCATTGGAATTTTAACAAAATATCACTTATTAACTAGGAAGTAATACATTTTGCCCATTGAGTACTTTTTTAATCATATGAAAGAACATTTGTCTTTCTTTGATGCTTGGTTACATAATTGACATTTTAGAAATGTCTCTTGTTAATCAAAAAGTGTCCAACACTCGTCTAGGTTACTCACATCTACTATTTATCTCTAAAAGGATTCAAAGGAGTGGTAGGCATATGACCAAGACTATCCAAAAAGTGTCAATGCCCGACACAAATACAAAGCCTTTTTTAGAGGGACCATGCTTGTTCAAAGGTTATTCTTTCTTGGATAACCCAACCTCAACCACCATCAGAAGAAGAAGAAGAAGAAGAAGAAGAGGAAGAGGAAGAAGAGGAAGAAGAGGAAGACGAAGAGGGAGAAGAAGAAGAAGAAGAAGAAGACGAAGAGGGAGGAGGAGGAGAGAGAAGAAGCAGAAGGAAGAAGAAGAAGCAGAAGGGAGGAGGAAGAAGAAGAAGAAGAAGCAGGAGGAGCAGGCAGGAGAAGCAGAAGAAGGAGTAGCAGACGAAGAAGCAGCAGACGAGGAAGACGCAGAAGCAGGAGGAGAAGAAGGAGGAGGAGGAGAAGAAGACGCAGAAGCAGAAGGCGAAGGAGGAGGAGGACCTGCAGCCACACCTGAAACTCCAAAACCTGCTTAAGGCACTTTTCCTCCTTTTCCCCTCATTAAACACCTCCATCAAAGCAATTAAAATAGTTTTAAAATTATTTAAGAAAAGGATAGGAGAAATTGTAGAATTTTGAATTCAAGAAGTATAGATAGGCAGGGAATGAAAAACAGTGACTATGGCAGGCACAAATGAGGGAAACAGATAAGAGGACCCCAAAGTCAGACGCTAGCTCAACGTACTTGCACCTTAGAATACCTTACTTTTGTTATATGAAAACATGTAGTCGACTTGATAGTTGGGGAGGTTCGAAGGCTCCTAGAGAGTTGGGTTACTCTATTGCACTTGGGAATCCTTGTGTTCGCCTTTCTAGGGTTTTTGGGGGTGTTCATTGCAAGAGTTACTATGAAAATGAGTTCAATGCCAATGAAAGCTTTCTTCAATTTCACATTGTACTACAGGTTAATAAGTGGCGCACATCTTCATTTTTCAGAATGCAGCTATTGAATGAAAAAAGAAAAGAGGCAATTCTATTTGGGCCAAGGAAGTAATAACTATATCTGACAATTGAGCCAACACAGTTGATAGATGGACGTGAAGTATAAAACTGGTTACCACTGAACTGTATCTCTTTGTTTCTGAATTAATGTAAAGTTAAATCCATCAGAATTCAGAAAACCCCCAACTTGCACCAAATTTTGAACCATCAATAGATACATACCATCAGTTAGTCAATAGAGTTCCATACAAAGGTATAATATGTATTAACATTCAGTTCTGAACCAAAATAATTTAACACCAAATATCAATGTACACAAGCCGTCAAGTTCTCAGAGACTCGATATATGTGGCAGAGTTATAATTAGAGAAGTTACTTTCAAAGCAGGAAACTTACAGTGCGCTGTCCAGATATAATTCTGGACACGTGGCTCAGTTTAAGAAGTTTCTCCTCTTTACCGGAAAACCAAATTAGAACAGACTCATCCTGAAACCAAGCACAACCAATGAACAGATTTTGAGTGAATTCTCAACCTTTTTGTATGGGAACAAAGAGACTTAAACTAAGCTTCGGTATCACAGCGAAAAAGAAGCAACTAAAAAATGGCTGACAAATCAAATAAAAGCAATTATATCCATGTTTATAATAAGTAGGCACACAAGTACAAGAATAGCATAGTTATTAAACCCAGACCAGACCGTCCGGTCTGACCAGAAACCGGTTAACAGGACCCTCGTCCAATCCGGTTAGCATGATTGAACCAATGTACCGCTGAACCCTTATTGGTCGTAAGAACCAGATTGTTCTTATGTAAACCTGGCGAGCCGGTTACAAATGAACCGGCCGGTTCTTTGAAATATTGCAAAAATTACTGTACAAGGACTTGATCCCTTGACCTGGTGGATATTTTAGTGTGGGTACTACCACCAGGCTAATTGTCGGTACTTGTTTACTTAGAAACTGCAAAATATATATTAAAAATGATCAAAATTTAAGAAATATAATTCAACTGCATTTAATATGACTTTGAAAATATTTTTAAAATACCAATGTATTCAAGAATAAAACATGAGATGTATATTTCCGTCATCAACAATAAACAATTTCTAAAGTTATATTTTATTTTTTACAATAAAAAACATGCAAACAACGCAAAAATTTAATTGATCATTTTTTAAGATTGTTATGTACAAAAGCATTGACCCACTTCAACCAATGACCCACCGATCCGACTAGTGAACCAACGTCTAGTTCAGGTCTGGTAAATATGAAGAAATGTGTTCCAACATCCATCTCAAATCATAAAATTTTGTGGTATCTTGCACAACAAAATTGATAACCACTACCCTCAGCCAATCAGTGATTTACTTTTTTAAGGCTAGATCAGGTGATGAACCCACACATGGAAGCAGAAACAAAAATGTCATAGTCAAGTCCCATGTTTAGCAAATAAGACGGTCAATTGCTACTAAAAAGAATCTATATATGGTCACAACAGAACATGGAATAATAGCTTGCTAAATCTGCACATATCATATAAACCGAAACTTGAGTAAAATGTTACCCATCAAATCAATTAGCAACAACGCCTTTGTACTCAAGTAACCATTAAATCCTATCGTATTGGATTTGGTAAGATTTCCAACATTTATTGTTACAATTTCTGCAGCTAATCACAGTGAGCAATCTTGTTCTGGACAAGTATCTTGCAAATTTAAACGAAATCCAATCTTCTGCACATAGATTCCTCACAAAATAATTGTGAAAAAACAGAATGATCGAAGTGGATGAAAATATCATCTCAGGCTCAAATTTAAGAAGTATATTGAGGAAAAAAGGCACACTAAAGCACAAAGAAAAGAACAAATAGTGTCCGCAAACGCATCGTTTAGGAAAAGAACTGGGACTTACATTTGCGAGTCGAAAGGGACAAAACTTGGGTTTCCCTCTTCTTCCATACTTGAGTAAGTAGGCGCCTTTCTTAAGAGTAGTAACAGCCTGTTGTAAAGATCAGCTAATAACCAAAATTAAACATAACCCAGTATGTTTGCCAAAAGAAAGAAACTGGATTGTGCAGTATATCCAAACAAGACGAGAACAGATTAAGGAAAATAATGTACTTCCATGGTAAATAATCAAAAGAAAATTATTGCAACCACATTATTAGCTGTGCACAAGTTTTTATCAGAAATTAAAAGATCAAAACCATGGAAGTCACACTACTAAAGCTTGCAATCCGTTCCAAATCATAAAAGTTTCATCATGGGAAACCCAGAAGGTAAAGAAAAAGGGAACAAATTTTGATCGCATGCAGTACAAAATGACTGGTGTAATGGGTGACAGGTTGGTCTTTGAAGGAGCTTAGTGGAAGAAGAAAGATTAACCCACTGAAATCGGGAAGGACTTGACAGGTGTAAATTTGACATAGCTACAACTTTTGACTAGATAGAATATATCAGGTTTTTGCCAAAAAAAAAAGGCCAATTTAATGCTGGGAACAGGATTGGTGCCAGAAAACGTTTACAGATGGAAAATATATTGAGTTGCAAAAGTTTGTGACGAGTACAATGAGTTTTGATAGGATTATGTTCAGTAAGCATACACATGCTAAGGAACTTTCGAGTTATTTTAAAATGCATTATTATGTATATATTTAGTTTCTGATACAGTTGTTTTAAATTTCAAATTTCACCTCGACGTTGGTTAATTTGTAGTTTAGCATCTAGTTGCCAGATCAGAAACTTGAAGAGAAAAACAATATGGAAATTGGGATTGGCAAAAAGTGTATAAAAGCATATGGAAACGTGAAAGGGCAAAAGCATACAGTATTGGAACCCTAAAAGGAAATACAATAAGTGCAACAGAAACCAAATAGAGGAAATCTTTACAAAATCATGGAGCAGGTTTTCCGTTTCCTTTTCCTTTAGTCAAAAGGCAGAGAAGGAAAAATTGTCACTAGATCGAAAGCATTGATAAGAACACTTGAAAATGATGATTTCTACATTTATCAAGCTGCTTAACACTATTATATGATACACGGAGACAGTTTTTACCATGATCTTCAATATAAAACCAAAAAAAATAAAAAAATATGCCCCATTCTTGCTCCCAAAAGGTATGAAATAATTCACAAGAACACAAAGCATGACAAATTTAATAAATATAAATGCAAAAAATCCGACATATACCCAATACTTCTTACACAACTTACGAGTGTCCGAATTAGCTTAATTAAACGGAATGAGAAGAATTCCAAAATCAACGATACATTGGACTAGATAACTAATCGAGCTCTCACTAAAAGCAGCATAAAATTGAACTTCAAGCAAACAGGAGCTCGAACTTGTAACTGAGATTTATTTACTCATGGTGGTGGTGGTGGTACCTGCTCGATGTCTCTCTCGACGGGCCCACTAGCTCTGCTGGTGTCAGAATTGTTCATTCTATCGACGATTCGAGACATCAGATAACGAATTTCCACTTCCCCAAGCAAGCCCTAAATCTAAACCCACCATTCATCAATCACACTCATCCAATACCCTTTCTTTGTTAAGCGTCCTCAAATTACATATAAAGCAAAAACTGTAGGAACTGCACTAAATGCAACTTGAAGACTGGCCAAAAATTGGAGATCAATTGACCGCTACATAAGCTCAAGCTTTCTGCGCGTGTCAGTGTGCGGAAAGAGATCAGAAAAAAGTATAGAGAGGGTAGAATCTATAAGGAATTTGATCTCATAATTACCTGTTTGCGGAGAAGGAGGTGGACTAATAATAACAATACTAGAAAAAACCTGTGTAGAAAATTGAAACGTAAAGAAAATGAGTATTGAATATGAAAATGACTTTTTCACTTGCAAGAAGGTAAGGCCACACTCGTTTTATCATTTTTAAGTCGATTTTTATTTTCGATATTTTAAAATAGTGAAATACATACTCTTTCTTATTTTTAAAAATGCATTTTTAAATATACAAGTTAAAATTTTATTTAAAAAAAATTCAAAAATCAAATAAAAATTTTCAAAACGCATTTTTGGTGTTTTCAAAATAATTTTTCAAAATGTCAAAAATAATACATTTTCAACGATCTTAAAATGGACACTCAAAACACAAAACCAAAAATAAATTCAAAACACAAAACTGAAATATAAAGAGAACAACCCAAATTTCTCCAGACAAATTTAGCTTATGCTTCACAACCTTTGTTTAACCTCTGGTTGGCGGAAATTAAAATTAGTTTTTGATAAATGTTAATAAAATGTACGGTTGAAAAATTGTGAATCCAATAAAATATGTGAATAAAATTAATTGTTGATTTTAACTTGGGATTTTAATCCAAACCATACATGAGTAAAAACTTTTTATTTTATATATTTATTTTTAATCATGCATTCACACAATAAAATATTTTATACGTACATTAAAAATTATTCCTTATTTTTAGTTACACATTTTCCAAAAATCATTATTTAAAATGTTATTTTAACTAAATAATAGGTTTATCTTTACTTATGAGTAAGTTTGACTTAGGGCCCGTTGGATAATATTTTGAAAAGTAAAAAATTATTTTTGAAAAAAATAATTATAATTGTGTCCTCGAATCTTTCAAAATGTTGCAGGGTTTTTTCCTAACATTTTATTTGTTCCAACCGTGGTTCCAAACTTTTTAATTGTATTTATCTGAAGTCCAAATAAATGAAAATCATCCATATTTTTATTAGTTGACAAAAAAATTGAGATTGACCACATTTTTAATATTTTTATTAAAGTGCAAGATAGTAACATTCTATTTATCACATTAAACAATTAAAATAAAAAATAAAGAAAAGTAAGCCTCTATTTAGATCTAATTCAAAGTCAATAATTAATTTCAACAACATATTTTATGAATCTCACAATTTTTCAATCGTACTTTTCATCCAAATCTATTAAAAGTCTAATTTAAGGGCGTGTTAGGTAGAGATTAAAATCGGATTAAAATTAAAAAATTAATTATTATTGTTGACTTTTATTATATGGGTGAGACTCAATAACGACTATATTTTCAATTTTAAGCACAATCGAACACTCCCTAAATCACAACCAAACGTCCCTAAATCACAACCAAACGTGGGCTAAATACCATCCTCTTCACCCACCCTCACACCCCCACCACGACCAAAAAACTCCTAAACAAAATCAAGATCACCATGCACCGTCCAGCACCACCGCACATAAACCTCAAACCGTCACCACTATCACCACATCCGTCGTTTCCCTTCGAATTAATCACCGCAATCCAAGTACATTCTTATCATCTTCCTGTAATAGTTCGAGGAGCGAGTCAAGGGCAGAGATTTTGGACTCAGCTGATCGATCTGAAGATAAGTCGTCAAATTTCGGGACTCAACCCGAATCGACCCCCTTTTACTGGATGATGAAATATTCGATACAATTTGCCGCCAATGAAACGATAGCTTTCGGTGAAAACTCCACATCTATTAAGCACCTCGAGGTCGTTGATGTGATTATCAAGTTNATTCTCCATTAAATCATTATTTCAAAATGTATTTTTTGCAAATAAAAAAAAGGTATCAAATGGGGCTCTTTAATATTTTATTGCTGAAAATTATCGACGATTCACGATCGCCCGTGCTGACTCCAAATTCTGGGTCCGCCACTGGTCGTTGATGTGATTATCAAGTTTTGCAAAAATGGAATCAACATCGTTTTGGGTCTTGAGCCATTGGCAAAGGTCGGCAAGAGAGATCGCCGCCAAGCAGGTGGCGGAGAGGGATTGAAAAAAGGCCCACTGAAAGCGGGTTTTTGTAGCCAGCGACTGATGAAAATTCCAAAAGATGGGTTTCCAAAGTTGTTATTCGGTTCAGATTAGCGACCGTATTCCTTTCAAGATTTGAACATGAGAAATGAAATCCAAAAGGGAGAATCAATAAATGTATGTTCTTGATTGTTGGATTGACGGGTTCTTCCGCCATTGCTTCTTTCACCACTTTAACGCCTTGAGAGAAGGCAGTGGCGGGTTCGAAGGGAAACGATGGAGGCGATGGTGGTGGCAGTTTAAGGTTGGTGTGCGACGATGCTGAATGATGTAGGGTGATTTTGATTTTGTTTTAAGAGGTGGGGAAGAAGATGATATTTACTTTTCTTTTATTTTTTTCAATTTTTCAATTTAATTATTTTATTTGTTTAATGTGATAAATAGAAAGTTAATATTTTCCATTTATAAAAATATTAAAAATGTGGTTAAATTCAATTTTTTGGTCAATTGACAGAAATATTGATCGTTCTCGTCTATTTGAACTCCAGACACACGTTATTGAAAAGTTTGAGATCACGGTTGCAACAAATAAAAGGTTAGGAAAAAACTTGCAATATTTAGAAAGGTTTAGGGGTGTATCTGCAATTATCATTTGCAATCAAGAAATTGGCTAGAAATTTTTTTAGATAAAATTAGTTTAAGATAAATTTTTTTATGAAATTCCTCTACGAGAAGAAGAAGTAGAATCCTTGTAAAATAAGTTCTTACTATTTATTGTTAAAATAACGTTTTCACTTATAAATAAATAAATCAATAAAACTCTCTAATGCTATCCAAACAAATTTAACCTACTCATGCGTTAGTTTGACTTAAATCGAGCGTTTCTTGACTTACTTATAAGTTAAACCACACGTGTAGAGAATTAAACATGAAAAAGTCATTTTCAGTGAAATAAAAAATTGAAAAGATAGAAAGACTAGAGAATATAATGAATGGATTATCGCAAACACTTTAGATGATTGCAAATAATATTGAGTGTCAATTAAATTTAACTTGGCTATACCAATAAAATTAGGTTATTTGGGGCTGAATTTATTAATCAGACATAACCCGTAAATTTTCATAGAAAAATATATAAATTTTACGAATAAAATATAATTAGCTTGAATTTTATACCCTCTTTATAATTTTATTGTACGTTTTGAGCGTAAAATGAAGTTTCAAAAAATAATATTCCGAAATAGTTCTACTAATATTTCCGACTAGAAATTTTATATTCAATCACCAAATTTAAAATATTAAAATATTAAACAACGAAGTAGTCACGAAGAATTTAATTTTATTATGATATAGGTCGAGTGTTTCAATATTTATTTTGCAGTACATTTTAGGAAAAAATTGATATTATTTAACTAGACAACCACGATTTAAAGCGATTTTGTTTATTATAATAAAAAATTTAAAAGTTTAAATATAACACGCTTTAAATTAAGGATGAATAGGGTTTGATTTGGATGGTTTGTGTCACATTTTCAAATCAAGCCACTTAAAGCGGACTGAAATTTTTTCATACCTCTTCAATTTTTAAATCAAACCACTTTTTTTATTTGATTCGTTTTAAAACCAACAAAGAAAAAATATCATGTGTCAAATAAGTTAAATTATATTTACCCCATGTTTGACTCCTTTTAAAATAAAAAATTCATTTTTCACACTTATTTTCAGCATATATTCACACAATAAAATACTTTACATGTAACAAAAAAAAAATCATTATTTAAAACATCATTTTTACACAATAATGACCATCAAGCAGGTGATTATTAGCTTAAAATTTTACGTTAAAATATAAATAGTCTCATTAAATATATTACAAATCAAAGTTCTATAATTATAATGCAACAACAAAATAGAATATTTTAACATTTTAGTCGAAACTAATTGACACAACATCTGCAATTGTAACACGTGATTCATTCTCGTCGTAAAGATAATATAGTACGTGAATTCATTAATTATAATTAAATGCTATGAAACAATTAATAAAGGAAAATGAATAAAAAGATCAAGTAAGATAATACTTTCTATAACATTTTGTAAATTATCAAATGCCTTTACTTAATCCAAATATTGACTAATCACTATAAAAAAAAAAAAAAAAATTTACTGTGCAACCAATTTTTATGGCTTATCATTACCTCAATCATATTTGCACTTACCGACCTCCTAAAATAATTAAGAATTCGACACTATTAGGGAATGCAAACTCATAAATAATTGTTGATATTTGAATAGTTGACACATATTTAGAAATTTGAGGGACAAATTTATACTTATTTACATTCAATTTCCACCAATGTAATTGTCGAAAAACTCGTTAGTCAAATCTTCAAAACAATCATTTAAGCAACCCACCAAATCACTCTAGCAATTAAAAGTAAAATCTGGAATTGAGTTAAAATATAAATAATTAATTGAGTGACATGATCAGGAAATTAGATGCAAATAAATAAATAAATGTTGTCCGCGGAAAATTTAAGGAGCCCTAAATTTCCAAGTTGTTTTATCCAAAAAAAAAATATTTTTTTAATATTTGTTTGCTATATTTTATTGGAAATTTAGCCGAAATTCAAGAAATTATTAGTATAAAGAAAAGAAATGTGTGTGTTTTTGAATTATAATCTAAATTTAATTTTTTACTCAATTGTAATGGGTGTCGATGATTTTTTTCAGCAACAATTGTTTAACACTGCACCCAATTTGTGGATTTTGCATTCACAGTTGTGATGACCGATGAGTATTTGATTAATAAATTGGGATAAATAATTGTCTATTTAGGTAATGAGTTTAATTAAGTTATGCTAATATGAATGTATTTTTTTTTAACTGTGACGTATTTAAATTTAAATGAATTGGATAAAATTTAAAGTAATATTTTTAATTTTTTTTTTTATAAATGGATTAACGGTTTGCAAAGATTGAAACCTAAACTAAATCATTTCGAAGTGGTTTGGTTCGGTGACAATCCACGTGGACCCAAATCAACAATTTCAAAAAAGTAGCTTTTGTTCAATTTTACGATTTGATAATTTCGTTGTTCAGTCTAATTTTAAATAAGTATTATTTAATCGATAAACATCGTTAAATAGGACTGGAACTAAATGAGTGGATTGGCTATGCTTATATAACTTATCCAAAGAGAAAAAAATGAAAGGAAGAATTACAGTTTGTCTCTATTTGGTTTTTTCAATCATTTAATCACGTAATTTTATTGGATATCCAAATGATTAACAAAAATATTATTGTAGGTTAAAGATAAACGTCCAAGACTTCACCACCCAAACAAATGCATTCTACTATATGTGTAGGCGTGGATCGTTTTATACGCTCCATTAAGGAGTTGGTTGAGGGTCGTCCCTACGACGTATTTTGTGGAAAATAAAAGGTTATTTTTTGTTGGATGGTAAGAGTTCGATTATAAAATTGGGCGTTGTTAACTATTTATAGCTTGATTTTCCTTCGAAAATATTCGAACCATTTTTTGGCTAGATGAAATTGGAAAAAAAATAAATCTCTTAATACTACAAAAACATAAAAAGTTCTCTAAATAGTGACGGTGGTGACAACGATGTCTATGACATTGTAGATGAGTATATTTCATAAAAGATAAAAAGTTCTCTAAATAGTGACGGCGGTGGCAACGATGTCTCCGATGGTAAGTATACTTGGTTGATGAGGTGTTCAGATGTAGTACTAGAAAAATGTAGATATTCTATTCTTGTGTGGTACTCAGTCTAGAAATTGCACATGTTGATGCTTTTTGAAAAAATTAAAATTGTCGGAATGAATTATTTTGCCTAGATGACCTTAAAAAGGACTCTCACTCAACTTTCCTTTGATGTAGGAATGAGTATATGGATAGGAGAACTGCTGAAGCAATACAATGATGTTACCATATAAGGGTTGAGATAGATAATATTTGCGAATTTACCCTTAATATATAACGAATTTCACTATTGGACAAATGTTGTTAGGGATGGACAGGTGGTAATATAGTACCTAATATATCCATAGAGCATCAATTCGACCATCGACTTTAGCTTATTTTAATCTTTTAACATTCATTATATTGACTCATCGGGCCAATATGATTATAGTTCTTCCGAGTCTAACCCTTGGTCTATTCTATACGTGACACACATGTCAGGTCCGTCATGAAAAAATTAATTTGATATACGTGATGAAAATTAAATTTGAATCGACAAATGTACCTCACGTACTAGCCCATTAGACAATGCGACTCGAAGCAATATCATAACAAAGAAAGTTATAGGTTGAAGTGTTTTCATTTATTGTTTATGAAAACACGTGTCTGTGTTCTTATTGTTTAAAAAATAATAATCAAAATGAGATTGTGTATCATAATTGTTATAAATGTAATGAGTCACGGGTATGTATCGTGAAAATTATTTATATCTTGAATTGATATAAATAATTTCTTTTAATAGGTATATTTAATTGAGACTTTTGAAAACTTTTAGACTCTTTTTTTCTCAGTGATGACATTTGTAAATTTCGTGGACTTTTGTAGATTTATATGGAAAGATTTTTATAGACTTTTATTTTAAAACTTTCTATAGATTTTTGTAGAATTTAAAAAAATTTCATTTAAAATGAAATTCACATGATCTAATGCAACAGTGAAATTCCCACATATGAGATGATTGGTGGTTCCTACAATTTCATTTTCCCTCCTCCTATAATAAATTTCTTTTAAAAGAATAAAAAATGAAGTCGCCTTAATTAAATAAATAATAATCAAAACATATATATTTCATTATTCTTTGATAAGAAATAAATTAAAAAATTTAATGTTAAATATTATCAATATGACATGCCTTTAAACAGTAAACAAAAAATTAATATATTTAAATGTAATTATAAATTACTTATTTTTAAATAAATCTTATAATTTAAACATATAGATTTTTTCATTAAAAAATGGATGAAAAAAGAAAAAAAAGTTCTTTAGTTGCAATAAATTATTTCATAGAAATGAAGATAAACAACAAAAGGAAAAAGAAAATGGAAACAAATATAATTGGTGAAAAAAAAATTTAAATCATGTGCCTAACGTGTGTAGAAGGAAAAATGAAAAAGAAATATTGAAAGAAATAAAAAATACATATTAATTTTTTTTTTTTTTTTTATGGAAGTCTCCCAAAATATTGGGATGAATGAGAAAAAAAATTTAAGATTTTATTTTTGTACTATAAATAAATTTAGACTTCTATAAAAGTTTTTGAAAGTTATTGACAATTTGAATACCCCAAAATTTATAGAAATTTCTAAAAAAGTTTAATTTGATACATCGTGACTTTAAAAGACCTTTTAAAAGTTTATAAAAATCTCGATTGAACATACCAATACTTTTAGAAAATATCAAAAAGTTTACATTGAATACATCTTTTAAATTCCAAAAAAAAAAATTAAAAGTCCCAAGGGAATACACCCCCTAAAAAAAAACCAGAATATTTTTCGTCGGTAAAAAGTTCTCGAGAATTTTTAAGTCAGCAAAACAGTGATAAAAGCAAAAATAATCGTTTGAATTTTCTTTTTACATTTAAAATAATAATTTGGTTTCTTAAAACATATGCTCATAAGCACTTTGAAATACTTTTTCATTGTAAATTTTTAGAATAACATTATCAAATGCTTTACAAGTACCAAAAACAGTGTTGAAACAAATCAATTCACAAAGCATAATAGCAAACACTACAAGAAAGCTACCAAAGTATATAATCGGTTAAATAACTTTTTATCCATACATTTCGTGAAATCCACGTATATAACTCACTTATTCACTACTCATTTTTACCTATTTATAAATTTAAATTGCTTATAAACACTTTTCGAACAAAGAATTTAAGCCGTATTTCACTAGTTGAAAAATGGATCAATATTTCAAGCTATACTTCCATTTGAAAAGAAATTTATTAATGAATTATAAAACTCGGTCAAAGTCAAACATTAATTTTAATAATTGATTTGTAATACCACTCATTATTATTTTACATATTTCTTGGTACCCGCTACTATTTTTCTTTATAGACCATTTATTAATTTGCCAAATGAGTGCTTAAAAATAAAATCAAATTCTAGAATATCGTTATGAAGTGATTGTTCAAATGGTTCCCTACCAAATTGGGTTGTCATTCTTTGAAAGAAAAAGAACTATGCACTTTATGAAAAAGAAGAATGAACCACAGATCAAAATCATGATCCCTTCATCGAACAACTGGTCCCATTTTTACACATCTTCTAGTGGGATCATGTGCTTATCAGCAATGCCCAGCTACCATTGCCACAAAACTAATCATCTTATTTTTGTGGTCCTCAAAACTTTTTTTTCTCCTTTTTCCCGGCTCGTACATGTGGCATGTGAATTCTAAAGATTTGCTTAGGAAAGGGATAGTGGAAAATCCTACTTTTAGCATAGTAGGTACGTGATCAACAGATGTGTAGGTCTTCGACTGAACATTCGGACCAATTTCATCTTTAATTTCTACTTTTGAATGTCTAATCGAACTTAAAATTGGGACCAACATATAGAATACCATTTTCTTAAATTTAATATTTCATTATGGAACATTTAAAGAATGTTAAACTACATTCTACTTAATAGTATGTAGACATGTTGAACCAAATTTATTGAGTAAATAAGTCAGTCAGAGGATAAACATCTCTTTCTGTAAAAATTATAAAGTTACTTATTATAAAAATAATATCTATTTTACTTCCGTAAAAATATTTTTATTTTAATATACTTTAAAAAGCTTAATTTTCAAGTAAGTTTTGACAATTTCTTCTTTCGAAAATCAAGTAATTTTGACTAACTGACAAGTTAAGCCAACATGCTTTAGAGCCTACGGATAATGTTAAAAGTAACTTGTAATTTACTTTTAAAGACTTAAAGTCAAATATTGATTTTAATCAAGCATTTCGTAGAATACAAAATTACTATCCACTTATCTCCACTTGTTTGTATCACGTTACAATTTTAGTGACTTATAATTTTATTCAAACACTTACTAAGAAATATTGAGGAAATTAAAATTTACAATTAATTTGAGTATGGTAAGAAATAATAACTGATTGGAGGAATTTATATATGTTTTTCTCTTTTCTTGATTGAACTTTCAAATTCTATTCAACCATGAAACTGGAAATGAGAGGAGATGTGAAGAGAGCCTAGGTTCTAAATATTTGACAAAGTCTACCTTTAATTTAAATATAGTGACATTTATGAAGACCCTCACTTTATAAAAGGTCTAAACGTATTAAAATTTTATAGTTTTGGATTGTCTAAGGATTTGATTATTATTACGGTTGAGAATTTACTTAACATGCACAACAAAAAATATATTATTTTTCAATTCCCATCACAAATTTACTTTGTATTTAGATAGAAACTGTGTTTAGAATAATACATTTGATAAATTTTACAAACTCATTTGATGATCCTCGAAAACGAACAATCACGAACTGCAATCCACAGCTATCCAATTGTTCAGTCTCCAATAAAATCCACAGAGGGAACAAAAATAAGAACTAGGATTTTTTTTCTATTTTCTTGTGCTAGCAAAAATAATAATAATGATACGTATATTTTCAAATGCTAGCGGCCTATTAATAGAAGTTTAAGTATGCTCAACATGTCTCCTAAACGTAACCTGGTCCATTATTTAATTAATTCAATTAATTAAATTCGTTCAATGAATAAATTAATCAAATTAATTAATTCGTGCATATTAATAAGCAACAGAATTAATTAATTATACAACACTTATTAATTAATTAATTGGTGAATCTCATTTTTCTGGTTTTCCTTTTATGTGTGACCTATCAGGTTTCCGATTATGATATATAACAACGTAAATTATTATTTTGATATAATCAAAATTGATAAATTAAAATACCTCACAAATTCACATTCATCGTTCCAAATTGACATCAATAATCTGTCAGAGCAATGCATGTGACATGAAAATATGACGTGGTATGGCAAACCAATCTTGTTCGTTTACCGTGAAACTATAATCCATTCGTCGATATGATCCAATCAATTATGAGATATTGATATATATAATCATATATTTCATCCAGTTATTAAGTCAATGTAAGTCTAAAATTCTTTTCGACTTATGAGTACACATCGGCCATGTATTTCGTTATTAACTTGACTGAATGAAATGTAGATCATAATCTCTTACTATTTAAGAGTGACAAATCCTCTATTGATCATTTCATTCTCATTCTTCATTTCAACCACACAGTCTCCCATCAATCACTATTTCAAAATTTACATTCTCCTCAAAATTAGGTTCAAACACATCCTAAGAGTGACGAATCATCTAATTGATCATTCACAACCTTCATATGATTATTAACATATCTGAACGATGTCGTATTAGTGACATTTGGTAGAGTAACATCCAACATCACCAACATATTATTGTTCTCATATAAGGCACTATGATGACTTCAAGTCAAATGACCACTTTCACTACCGAACGTTAGAGATAAACCACTGACACTCGAGTAATTATCCACGTGGAATCTCCCCAGCGGGTCTCCAATATTTTATTCTATAACAAAACATACACGTGTTCATTTAAGTGTCACCACACTTTAACTTATGAGATCACAAGTAAGAAATGCCACATGTGATAGTATATCCATAATAACGATATATGTATCTCGTTATTATTTACGACCACAGATGATCTAAAATTCAGTCATATGTAATTTGTATTTCATAATCACAACTCCTCGTGATTAACAAATTATAAAAACTTGAATATACAATTTTTATTATTTAATTTATTAGAATATTAATGAGATATTTTCAAAAATGGCCAATTTTATGGGTGTGAATTGAAAAATGTCATTGATCTGCAATTGATCTCCTGCAGAAACAAATACCCGATTCCTCCAAATTCAATTTCAAATTACAAAAATAATTTTAATAGAAGAAAGCCCTTATACCTAATATACAAAATTCAAATTTGAACAACAAAAACTGTTCCAAATTAAAATCTTAAACCCATTATATACTTCTTATCACATTAAAACTCAAAACAGGCTGAAAACTTTTAAAAGGGCATACGAAAGTACAATAATGTGAATCAAAATCCAAAAAGACCTTAGTTTTTCCTTTCGAAGTTTCATCAGAATACCCAAAATGGAAGTGCCAAGGAATTAAATCCCAAAAACCCTATGTACATACGTACCTCAAAATAATAAAGTAATAAAGTAATGTTGAAGGAAGAAGCTTATATTGAACTTCAAAATAGTGGTTATTGAAGACGGTTTCGACGTCCATCAAAGTTGTTCCCAATAATCTAATTTCTTCTCTTAACATTTATGCCGATAACAGTTTATGGCAGAAAGAGATACAAACTTACAGATATAAAATGGAGGAGGAGGAAGCGGCGACGGCTCTCAATGACCCAATCTCATAGATAGAGAACGGATGAGGAGGAGGAAACGACAGCAAATAGAGGCGTGCGTCCTCAAAACCCTACAAGTCAAGAAGTGTTAGATTTGATTTTGTTTCATTTTGTTGGGTCGGGTCACCTGGGTTTGAATAGATTTTAATGGGTCAATTTGGAAAAGTGATATGAATTGACATGGTTCTTAGTATGAAATTAGAAAGTGTTAAGAGGGGCATTTTCATCTAAATAATTGCAAAATGGACATTGATAATTTTTTGGACATTTCTGCAAATGACCATGTAAAAGTGGTCATTTTTTCAAATTTCCACAATATTAATTTAATTAAATAATAGACATTGCCATGTTTTATCAAATATATATTAAATGTGTTTATATCCAAAATTGATTGAATTTAGGGCATAACACTTACATTTATACACTAATACTCAATGGTTCTCGTTTAATAAAATCAACAAAAATCTATAAATTTTCATTAATACGAAAAATAAAGTATATCTCAGAGAGGATAGAGTCCGACTTCTCACGGATTGAAACAACATGAAACTTGCAAATGGATTAGCAAAAAAGAAGACCCGAAGAACATTAAATGGAGCCATTAGAAACAAAAGTAGACCCGACAAACTTGGGTCATTGACAAGAAAAAAAGCATGACATATAAAGGGTAGAGTCCGACTATCCATTGATCAAAGTAACGTGAGAATCACGAAAGGGTTAGCAAAATAAGATTTAAAGAACGTCAAATCTTGTTATCATAGACAAAAGTAGACACATCAAACTTGGGCCATTGACAAGAGAAAAAAGCACAAAAAGGAAAACAAACAAGAGAGAGATATGGTAACGGTTTGGTTTCCACTTCTTTTCTTCTTTTGTCTCTTGGATTTTTTGGCTCTTCAGTGTGGAAGACTCGAGAAGAAGAGAATAATGGGGAGGACCAAGAGGAAATAAATTGGACAGAGAAAATATTATAAGAAAATTTAAGTAAATAAATTAAAGAGAGAAAAGTTATACAAACGTACACTATAAATACAAAGTATTGTTTCATTCGTCGTTATTCTCGTATTTTGTAGCGTCGTTATAATTAGAAAGTGATCTTTGAAAATTGAAAAGATATTGCTAAGAGATCGTGCGCACTATTGTGTATGATATTTTTCGAGAAATACTTTAACTACAAATTTTACAAGTCGTATCAAGTCACAAGTAGTCTAATTATAATAACTTCTTGATTAAACATTGCTTGATCTCAACAGTGAATTAAGAGGGCAATGTCGATACATTGAGCAGGGGCAGACGCATAACTTTAAAGTTAGGGGGCACAATCGAACTTGCAAAAAAGTTGGAAGAAATTTTACAATAGAAAATATACGTCGAAAAATATCATACCCCATGTAATTTTGCATTCGAAAATTTACATGAGATATGACTTTTTCGGATGTAAAATTTTGAAAATTTTTGATTTCATATTCCATATAAAATTTTCTAATAAAATAATGAAAATTATATTAAGAAATTTGTATTGCAAAAATAATAAATGTTAATGAAATAATTGATTTTTTTTTTTAAAAAAAACGCGAGTTAGATGTTTTTCTTTAAAACTCACGTTTAACGTATTTTTAATTATTTTCGATATCTGTTTGAACTATTCGATATGTCCATAATGTAGTTATCGAATTAAGCTTTGAGATGACATAAACAATTTGTAGATTCGATTAGCGTACAATCGTTGGAGAATTTTTAAAATTAGCATGTTATCGAAATTCAAATTTATTGTAATTTTGTCCATGTTTGGTGGAGATTAAAATTAAATTTTTAGTAAATTTTAATAAATGTTAAACGGTTATGAATTCAATGAAATATGTCATTAAAATTAATTGTTAACTTTGATTTAAATTAAAATTAAAATTTTAATCGATATCAAACATGACTTTATAAATAAGAGAATTGCCAATTCTTTGGTACTATTAGCATCAATTTCGTCTTTAAAAAAAATATATAAAAAAGATTAAACTACCATATTATTGTTGTATTTTTTAGTCCAAAGTTTCAAACTCACCGTCTTTTATTCTAAAGTTTTATACTTGTTTGACTTTCATAAGGAACGTCTTTTCTACTTTGAGATATTTCAATCCAAATGTCAAAAGGTGATCTTGGCGTTCGCCATGGTGGAATTACATTAACCTAATTCGATCCTACCATTCTAAAAATCAAAATCACTAGACGAATAAGTTGGTTGCACCTACTTTTCAATAGATTACCTTTGTCTTTATCTCCCTTGATTCTCATACCTTTAAATCTTGGGTGCCCGTGGCCATATCTATTGAGCCTTCTCAATCACCCCTCGTCAATACTAAAAGCATTACAACACTTTATGAGGGTTCCAAAATTCACTTAAAATCACGGCGTTAGTGATTCGAATTTCTCTTACTGCAGATGCTTAGTATTAGATCGATGGTGTTCAATGCTTCATCGACACGGTATATTTTAATTAATTAGAAAATGAAGTCGTTGATTCAATGCCATCTAAAATAGAGTGCTATATTAGCATTATTAAGAAAGTAATTTAAAATGTCCATTTTTATATAATCATGCTACATGTACAATCTTTGTCGGCAACGTTGGTTGACGACATCTTACTTGGTAGAATCATATTCATCAATTTAATTTTTTTTTTTACATCAAATGCTCGAATTTTGACAACACATTGTTGTCGATCATATTTGTACAAGGGTTGTGCTACTCGAACAGGACCACCTTGGCACTGTTCAAACCGGGGCAGATAATCCTTTGTACAATTAGCTTTATAGATTTTTATATCACAAGGTCCATTTTTAATATTTTAGAGAGGTGAGGGACTTAGCCTCTATTTGTGTTACATTATTTCATATTTTAATGAGAAGAATAATAATTTTTTAAAGAATATGTGGTTAAAAAAAATTAAATTTTTTTTTTAGATTTACGTGTGAAACGAAAAAAAGAAAGGGTAATATTGGGACTGCGAGTCAAATAGAGATTTACGCAGAGGAATATAACTTTGAACTAGCACGCTTTCTGATCTTAAGCTGCTTGTTAAATCCCATCAACAGCTGTAGATGCGAAAGATACAGGAGATTATTCTATGGGTAATTGTAATAATTGAAGGAATGCATCAAATTTGATTGTTTTTTCGAGTCAAAACCGTTCTGAACGCGCTTCAAAATCTTCAGCAGTAATTAACAAAATCAATGGGGAATTGTTAAGATTAATGAAGAAGAAGACGACCATTAATATCCCACATTAATTAAAGAAAACAAAAAAGTGATTTAACTGTAAATTCTAGGCATGAATTCAGAAATCAAAAGTAAGGACTAACAACAACAGAGGGTAGAAAAAACTTTTTATTTCCTCCAACTTTTCTTCCAACAAGAAAATAATAAATCCTTAAACCAGTCTTCTATTCAGACTAAAATACTCGTGGAACCCAGAAACATTGTTTGTTTGTTTCTTTATCTCTGTTGTTTGTTGAATTCTCCGCCTAATGAAATGTTGATGGGTCAATAGAGAAGCAACGAGTAACGAGGGAGAAGAAAAATCAAACAGAAGACTCATGGAAGAAGGTATGGATTTCTTCTTCTTCTTTTTTTATTCAATTCATCTTGTTTCAGATCACGACTGATATATACATTTTTATTTGCATTTTGATTTCAATTGGTTTGATGCTATGAGGGGTTCTCGGAAATACCGGATTTGGGGGTTTTTGGTATATTGACAGTTTTCATTTGCTTTTCTGTGAGAAACTACCCTGGGCTTGGGTTTTATTTTCTGGGTTTTCGTTTTTATTTGTTATTCGCTTTTCATTTGGGGTTCACTATGATTTTATGTAAACGCACGGTTTGATTGAATTTGTACACACACTCAGTGCGTGGTAATTGGTATATAACATTTTTCATGAGAGCGTGTCTAAGAATGGACATTGAAGCCACTGGTAGTTGAGGGCAAAGTATAATCTTTGAGGCACCAGGAACAACCTTAAGAAAGATGTATATTCTGGTTCTTCAATTGTACCTTTGTTCGTGGTCGGGAAACTGTTCTTGAATCATCATTCTCAAAGCATTTTCACAAGGTTGTACTGTGTGGTTCTTTCATCTTATCCAACTGGCAGATGTTCAAACGTCGACATTGCTTTAACTTAATGCATGGAGGCTTATTTTTCTTATTAATTTTTGGTAGTTTACTTTGTGGATACAAGGAAGATTTGATGCATTTGATTTCTGAGTCTAATGACTTTGAAGACACTGCCATAGGGATGTTTTATAAAAATTTTAAAAGTGTGGATTGATATTAGTTCTGTAGTTAACTTTCGTGTCAGAAAACTTGTTTTAAGTTCATGAGAAAAATACTGAAAGATTTTGTTGACAGTAAGTCCTCTGTTGATTAGATGAGCTGAATTTTGATTAACACATTAGTATTACCTTTGAAGCTAAGAGATATGATGTGAATAATATGAAATACCAAAAACAGATGGACATTAAGAGATGTCCTTGTTTACTTAAGAATACATTAATGTGCTTTTAAAGATGTGAAATGTGCTACAGTTCCAAGGTCATGATTTCCGGATGTTATATAACAACTTAAATAGTATGTTGTTTTGAAGGGTATTTATGTGTATCTGAACCCGGAAAATTAAGTAATATCAGTGACATTTATGTGCACAATGAATGTCTCTTCTCAAGCACCTTTATAAACTTTCTGTATTATTTCTGCTTGAAAATGGAGAGACAGAGAAATTTTAAGCTAAGTTTCGTCCGTGATACAATAATGCCATTTTGTTGATTTGATTCTTGCAATCTAGTCTAATACGGATCCAAGTTCACGGAATAAGGTTTTTAATTGTTTATTTGAGCATGAGTAAGGGGCGTTGGTCCTAGTACTGTGTATATCATAAGTTCAACTCAGAAACCATTGGGTACTTAAATTGGTCGTCATTGTGCACACTTAACTTTAATGTGCATTTAGCTTATCATCTCAGATATTTAGTATATGTTTGTTTCCTGTTACTCGTTTAGAAGCATGTAAGGCGCGTTCACAAGATGATAAAGCTCTTCTCGAGAAAAGCAAGAAAAGGACAGTGAAAACACGTGCTCAGGTTGATGCTTTGGAAAAATTTTATGATGGTAAACTTTCTCTTGCTGCATATCATACCTCTCCATATGCTGTTCCATTAATGTATTATCCTCATAACCAATTGTTAAGAAGAACTTGTCCTTTTTCTCAGAACACAAATATCCTACAGAATTGTTGAAATCACAACTTGCAGAGTCATTAGGACTGTCAGAAAAGCAAGTTTCTGGATGGTTTTGCCACAGAAGGTTGAAGGACAAGAGATTATTGAATGGGGAACCATCTGCAATTGGGAGACAAGATCGTTCAAGTGGGATTATACAGGATCATGGCAGTGGATTTAAGCAAGATTCCTGTGGTAGCACAAAACAGGGAGAAGATAGAAATTTTGACACAAAGGAAGTTGAAAGTGAAAGGTTAGTCGGCCAAGAACTTTCTGCTGCCAACCTTACATATGAGCCTGGTAATCACACCAGTAACTATAATCGTATAAATGATGCATCATCAGGAGGTAGTTCATCATTACGCAATATGTCTTCCCATCATAATGGTGACTTCTCTGATATGGAAAGCTCAAAATACCTGACACCAAAGTTTCCTGGGGATACAAAGGGTGTTAAAATTAGGTCTGGCCCATCAGGTTATTTGAAAGTGAAAGGTCAGGCTGAAAACTCTGCTATTACTGCTGTAAAAAAGCAGCTGGGAAGTCATTACCGGGAAGATGGTCCGCCACTTGCAATTGAATTTGATCCACTTCCCCCTGGTGCATTTGAATCTTCAGAGCAGGAACAAAATAATGGTAAATCTTTTCTGCCCGTTACATCATTCTCTATTACAATGATCTAACTTTAGTATATAACCATGTAGGTGTATTTTTATTTTGTGAACTCACACAAATATCTATGCTTGAATATTTATATCAATTTGTTTATCTCTGTTTGCTTTATGTAGTGTGGTGTCTTGTTCAATTCAAATTTGGTTATTCAAGAAGAGGTCAGAGGGCACATGATTTTTGCACCTCTGATGCTTTAGATTAATGGCTATTGAAAAGAATGAAAATAAGCACACTAGATGGAAAATATAGCCAGTATATAATGGAATTGCTGGTGAGAAGATGTATTTCTTATGTTCAGGGAAGCATCTGGAGTCCACCATTCTATGGGAGTTCAGCAGAAAATATTGATAATTCTGTATAGAATGCATAACATGTTTAGACAAATCGGATGACTTATAATGTGTGTATGTGGCAACAAGAACGCTGCAATAAATTAGCAATGTTTATTGGGAGATAATAAACAAGAGTATAAAGAGAAAATGATTTCTCTTGCTAAAACGTTTCCAACGCGGTGGAAATAATCTACATTCTGCACGTTACTTCAGATGTTCTTGCTTGGTATGGATTATGCTTGTTATCAAATCTCTATTTTTCAGAACTTGTGTGTCATCATACGACTTTTGCCACTTTTATGAGTGTTTGCTTTTTAGTTGCCGCTTTCGTCTTGCTTATTTTTGGGTAATTTTACTTAATATCTAAACACAAGTTTTGAGCCACTAACCCAGATTCTACTCTTTAATCTCAGCCCGTGACACAGATTTTTGCCATTTTACCGTAATTGTTTGTAGCTCTTAGTTGCCATCGTTCTCTGAGTTAAGAATATTTGCACTCCACCATTTCTATTAACATGGTGAATTTCCAAGTGTATCTGTCCCTCTCAGTTATTCTGTATATCTTGCATGTAGAAATATTTTATTTACTCATTCTCTTTACATAAATGTGCTTCAAAAAATATCCATCTGATCACTCCATTTTTTTTCTGTCTTATTCATCCGTTTTCGGAATGTTACTTGTTTCTAATCTGTATACTTGCCAGAACCTTATTATGCTGGACGTGTTCTGCGGTCCATTCCTGATGTTTCAAAAATCCAGAAGTATCATAATTTCAGCGAGGCAAGTTATTTTGGTGGACATATTTTTCACTCGTTTAGAAAATGTCAGCTATTTGATTTTATATGATTTGTTTTGTTTTCTTTCATTTAAATGGGCAACAGGGATATGAGTACAAATACACTGGCTCTCATAACTCTGACGTGGATGGAACAAATTATAAAATGGCACATGGGCCAGAAATTTCTGGAAGTTACCTCCAGCGGAAGTTCAAGACAAAGACTAGTAACTCGGATCCTAGGATTAACTCGTCAGTGCATTTGCCTGAAGGTTCTAGAAGATATATGCCAGGCTATGAAAGTAGGGACAGTTACCGAATGAGGCCTCGACACAGTGTTGAAGTGATGAGAATGGAATCTGTTTCTTGTCATCCTAATCTGCAAATCTATGGTGGGAAAGTGAGGGAGGAATGGACTGAGCCCTTGTTTAATAAGTATAATGATGTAGGCCCAAAGGTTTCCCGTGGAGGAAACATTGAATGCCCGCCTTCAAATTTGTCCATTAAGGGAAACGAATATCACACTTCAGAAGACAAAGGAATGCCCAGAAGAACGATTATGGTATAATCTTAAATTGCATATTCCTGCCAATTTTTGTGCAGTTTGTGGTTCTTCTGCTGATGCATTGTTATTTGACAATGATGTATAGGATGCCAAAGTTTATAGAGAGAGGGTGGTGAATGCAATTTGTGAGTCTGCTGGAGTACAAATTCCCCTGAAGAAGGAAATGAGTGTAAGTTTTGTGCTCATGTCAACCCTTTTTGTTTCTTACAGTGGTTCTATTTTCATTAATTGATTAAATTTCTTTTCGTACATGTAGACTTCAAAAAGAGTTAGAGATCAATTTTCTCAGCAACTGAATGGGAAGAAACCGTCCATGGTAGATACCCATCCATGCACATATCAACTCCCAAGGTTTGAACTAATACACTTCCTTAATTTGGCTGCTGAATCTTTTTGTTTGAAGTTTTGGAGCATTATTGCATTTTTAGATTTTTATGTGCCTAAATTCTGTCCCTGATTAGCCCTTTCTCTAAGCCTCAACTGATATATAAATGTGTTGAATCCTACATACGTGTTACGTGTATATCTAATTGTGTCCCTATAAATAATACTACACTTCCAGCTGATGCGGACATGTTTCTCTCTCCGTGAAAAAGTAACGAAAGAAAAGCCAGGGGATGAAATGTGTTTGTTGGTGCCTACGGCTACATTAGAGAGCTAGCAATGCATTCGGTGAACCTCCATGTCTGAAAGCTTAGGTTGTTAGAGTGGGAACCCATTTAATTATTTAATTTATGTTTTAACATGCTTCTTCACATATACGTTGGATACATTTTTCATCAAAGACCTAGCACGTGGACAATTTTCATAAATGGGTGGTGGCGATAGTCGAATTAAGGACTTATTGCCTTTGTTAGCCCTGATACCTTGTTAAATCACTTTGTTAGAAAGTTAAAGCTCTTAGACATGGGAGATATCTAAGCCTCCATTTGGAGAGAAATTTATACATGGTTTATAAATTCAGTCGAAGTCGAGCATTAATTTCAACCACACATTCATAACTACTACTTATTATCATCTACACATTTTGTGGGACCCACTACTTCATCTTTATATATCATTTTATAAATTTGCCAAACGGATGCTAATTATTTATTTTGTCTTCAACAACATTTGTAGATGCCAATCAATCTCTTTAAGAATGTTAAATCTTAATGTTCATAATATGATCTGAATGTACCCCACCTTTTTGTTGTATTTGATGATGAATTTGGGAAGCGTTTTATTGCTTCAAATATAGAAATGGACGGGTAAGTAGGTTTATTCAATTTCTCGATAAACGGAAATACAGTGAAGAGTGTTTATACGCATATAGGAAGATACCCCTTCCCTTGCTCAAGCAGAGTCTAATAAACTTCAAGCATTAATTAGTTGGCAAAACTCCAAAAGAAGAAGACACTGCCATTTACCTGTTCACTGTAGGAATAACAAACTATTAATAGAAACAGCCAATAGAGGATGTCGAGACATTGATTGCTACATGAAACCATTGAACCACCTTATTTAAAAGCTCAAGTTCTTAGAGAAGGGATACATTATAGCAATGTGTTATAGTTCCCATTGCAAGTTTTGAGACTTGAATCTCACATCAGAAGTATGAACTTTCGGTGTGTGGTTTATATAGATTTGAGTTCTCCAATTTCAACAGCTAACTTTTGAAGTAAGGCTCTCCCAAGATCTATATCAATGGTATCAAAGAAAGCACCATGTCTCTCAATTGCCATCGAGCGGCACGGATGGTAACGTCTACATAGCATTGTTAGTAATGAAAGATTAGTGCAAAGCCAGTCCGACGTCGGAGCGTGGTGGATTGTTATGGTTCCCATTGCAAGATGAATCTCACATCGAAAGTATGGGCTTTTGTATGTGATTTATATAGATTTAGGTTTTCTAACTTCAACAGCTAGCTTTTGAAGTATGACTCTTCTAAAATCTATATCACAATATTTAAATTTGGTGTTCAATGCTCCCCCTCGCATTCATGCCTGAATAATATTTTCACCAAAGGCTATTCTCACAATTTTCACAAATGGTATGCATCCGCATGGACCTTTAGAATCCCACTCACCCACGCATACAAAAACATTAAACGTTTGGTCTTTAGTCCAGTGTAGGTGAACAGAACTCGTTCGATTGCATTTAGTAGGAAGCACGAGTGCCCTATATGCAACCCTATACTGAATTAAGAGATTATGGGCGTCTGGTGATCAAGCATTAGTTACATATATGTTTTTCTATGTAGATTAATACTTGTTCACCTTGTATTTTGGCTCGAAATTTTTTGTGCCTACTCTACCTGCCTACCTGGAATGACACTCATTTGTATAGTTTGCATAATGGAGCAATAGTTTGCTGACACTGCAAATATGTTTATATGCTTTAGGTCTGTGGCTGAGATCCCGTCTAGTTTTAGTGAAGACGACGAAAGTGCAGAAACGAGTTCCATGGATTGATAGGCAAAAAATATCATATGCAGTCCTGAGTCTCTGTCATTGAGTACTTGGGCTCTGACGTGTCAATTAAAAGGTGCAGCAACTTTGTATATTGCACAAGTTTATCTACATTGTAACCTCAGGAAGGTCGTCGTAATTATCGAGAAAGACTACTAGATTTGCCCGTTGCATTGAGCAATTAGCAGTTCATATTTTTTGTACAGAAGCAATTTATTTTAAATTTTATTTAGACAGTATTTGGTTGTGTTTTTAAAGGTTGATTCCGACTTTGCTGTCGCTTTTTGATAGATGCACTCGTACTATTGTATGTAATTTATTTTAGGTCAAGAAAACTATTTTACGAGTAATCAAAAAAAAAAAAAAAATTGTTGCCCTCTTTTTTGCATAGCTTTGTAGTTGCAGATAAATTAACTGATGAATGTGAAAACCTTTCATTACCTTTGCTAGTCCCATTTGGGGGCGGGAATGGAGGGTTTAGGATAAAATTCCAAAAAAAAAAAAAAAAAAAATTGTACCTTTTAACGTTAGCCAAACATGCTCTAGGCCAATATTCCCATTAAATTTAGGGTCGATTATGTGAATTTTTATTCTCTTAGTTCATGATAAGATTAGTCTGCAACAGAAAGCTAGTTCAGCTATCAAGATTGATGAGAGATTCCAAATTTCATTTGCTTCAAGCCATGGCTGTAAAGAAAGTCAAAATTGTAGAGTAGGGTAGAGTTTTTGCTAAAATAATTAAAATTGCTGAAAGAAACTAAAATTTCATGGGGGTGCTAAGTCACAGAATCTAGTACAACAATATGTGGCTCACAAGCTAGTAAGATCTGTAAACAAATTGGTAATTTTCTTCTGTGTCAAGCTATTGGTCCTCACTCTTCTTTCTTGTTCGATTTATCATCAACTTCGTCCGACTTAGTACTGGTTTTAGATTCGTTGAACTCCAACAACTGCGAAGAGAATGCAAATGTTTGAATATTCGATCAAGTACTCGTATCAATGTAATAGGAAGCTCTAGCCATCAAACATATAAGATAAGATTTAAGAATGCTTCCGAGCTCAAACTGAAAATAATCAAGCATTATTCTTACTTTTAACTAAAAGTATTTACTTATTTTAAAAATAATTCTTACCTTTACTTCCAAATCAAGTCACGTTTTCCAACTTCAATCAATAAATGAAGTTATTTATTTGTACAATTATTCATTTATAAGTAAACTTTTTTGAGTGTAGCAAATCAGTTTATAATACCTTATTAAAAAATCACACAATGAAAGACTTACTGGTTTAACTTCCCCATTCCATACGCAATGTGCAGCCAAAAATCCAATAACACACGGCACGATATACAAAAGCGCAGGCTGGAAAAAAAGAGCTCGATTAAGTAGAATCTTTTAGAGAAGGAGATTTTGTACATGGAAGTATTTACTCAATTTAATTTAGTGAACCATGAAATTGTGAGAATGGGTTCACTACAACACTCACCTGTGCAGCTTGAAACCAGTTCATGACAACTATTGTGAGGACCAAACCAGCTGTGTACCCCAGAAAAGCACTCTTGAAGTATTGGCTCTCTTTCCCCCGGGAAACATCAAATCTCAGTGCCAATGCTACAAAAATGCCTAGAAGAGTGCAAGTAAACCTTGAAAATTTATTTAACCAGATAATATTATATAGGAGACATATATGCATATTCAAGAATAAGACCGGTTTCTGTTGGACTGTGAAGAGCCTAATTCACATCTTTCATATCCGTGATTGTGTAGGCAAATTTTCTTTATTATATAGGGATTTATTGGGCATTCATATTTTTTTATTAGGTCCCCAGTTTTCTAGTTATATAAACGAATCTGAGTGGGCCGTTTTCTCAATATATGAATAAGACAAGGTTAATCCATAACAGTAACACAATTATTACTCTCAAGATTGAGATTAGGGGTTAATCCCCATGGTTTTACATGAAAGAGATGAACGTAAATCCATGAAAAAGGAAGCAGGTGGACACAAAGAAATCATAGCTAAACCAAAACTAAAAAGTGTTGGCTTAAGTGAAGTTCATACCAGGAATAACTATATCTCCAAGACCAAGCATTGAAAATGGTCGTGCAGAATCCATTGTCGGGAACAAAAGCTGAAAAATGAAGCATAAACATTGAATATTTTTTTTAAGTACAAAACAAAATTTACAATGTCAGGAAGACACGTTAATTGGTTCAAGGTACTAACCTTTATAGGAGCATCAAAAGATTTTGCAACGCTAACCATTACTGGAGTAAAAAAGACCCAGAAGATGTCATATACGAAAAGTCCAGCCTGAAATTTGCAAAAAAAAAAAATGCATTTAATAGAAGACCATAGGCTATTGCATGAACTAGTTTTTACTATAATAATTTCAAAAAATTGTTTGTTTTGTGTGCAGCATGTACCACAGAATTGTCCATCTTACCAATAGAATGGCACCAGTCTTAAACGAGCCCAGCGAAAGCATTTCAATTCCCTGCAATTAAACGATAATAGAAAAGAAAATATAATGTCATTAAAGCATTAATAAGTTCTTTTTATTCTTTTTTTTTTTCATACAACATTGAAAAAATATAAAAACTTCATCGTTATATTATGGAAGCATTGTAGATTCTAAAGGAGAAGACCAAGTACTCAAATCAATCTATCTGAGAGGTAAGATAGAGAAATACATCACAGGAGCATTTTGAAATTGAGTGTTCATATGCGTGTCTGATAAGCAGTAATGGTCATGATTGGACAATATATTGAACAAGAATTTAGCTTCCGTTTGTTTCTTGGCACACTATCTAGTGCTATCTTCTCGGTAATAATGTTTGGAGAAAGTAAGCAGTACCATGAACCAAAAAGCTATCAAACTGAGCAAAATTTGTACGTTTTGAGGGGATTATATACTGAGTTACTGAACATTACTCCCTATGTACACAAGTCAAATAATCCTAATTTTTTAGTATGCGAATGCATTCAAGGAATGGGGAAAGGCTTGTAGGCATTCATTTTGGAAACTATCAAACCTGAATGCAGAATGCGAGCCCCAGTGTATTGTTAGCTAGCCAATGCTTCTGTGAAGCATACCATGCACAGAAGAAAGTTCCAGGAATTGCAGCAATGACCTGTGATCTTGTAAACTCAACCTCCAAAGCTGTGCAACAAATGGGTAAAAAAATATCATTCTGCATATTACAAGCAATATAATGTCAAGACATCAAATGGAAGGCTGATAACTCACTCACACCTCTATTTGAAATATTATTTAAAATTTGTAAAAAATCACATCAAAACAAAGAGAAGGTTTCGATAAGCATAAAAATAAGTAGATGCAACTTTTTCTTGTTTTTTATGGAAAAAATGTTGCTTATTTTAATAATTCTTAACTTATTATCAATTAACTAACTTATTTCCATTTTGACTAATAAAAATGTTACTCGTTTACTTAAAAGTAAGTTTACTTATCAGTGAACTTTTTAAGTTTAGCCAAAAATATGCTCTTAAATCGATTTAGTGTTTTTTATTCACATATAATGCACTAGTCAATAATATAGGCATGCCCAAGTTCAAAAGGATCTTTAATTAGACAAAGTCTAACCAAAAATACAATAATGTTCCTAGTATACTATGTAAACAAGTGGATAACATCACCCCCACAACAGCAAACCATGATGCTATTTTCAAATAGAAGGTTAAATCAAGATTAGAAAATCTTCATCAATTTGATATAATTTTCAAATAGAATAATTCTTAAGAGTCAAATGTTAAAATATTACAAGAATAAAAATCCGGTGAAAGGAACAAACGTTAAATAACACCACCAGATAATGCTCACTCACACAGTGCAGTAAAAGCAAAACATGCCAACATAAAAACAAATCCGGCTGATTGCCAAGTGACCGGAGGACAAGTCTCAATTAGTACATTGCTTCCAGTAAATATTTTCAATAAGATGAAAAGGAAATTGGACCCATCAAAGAATGATAAATAATATCACTTCTCAAAAAGTAAGAACAGAATCATATAAGCATTTGTGTATACATACACCGGAAATATGGAAAACGCCATATTATGAGATTATCATTCCAATGTTTCGGCAAAAAACGATCGATTGCTGGTAACAATGTTGCCCTGTAAAAAAGTAAATGAAAAGAGTAAAATTAGCAGAAAATATTATTACTTCTCTTATAATCTAATATAGAATATTAAAGATAGCTAAACAAGCATTTAAGAATACTCCATGTGCTAAAGAACATACGAGAGAGCGACGATCCCAAGTACAAAAAAGTAGCACGTCAATACAGCATTAACCAAGTCCTTTGACAGGAACTTAAAGAGAAAGAATAATGACAACAACATGGCACTTCCAACCAAGGGAAATCGCATGGCATGTTCATTGGACATTGTCTCCTGCAGAATTTAAACACCGAACTTAATGAAAAGCTCAAAAATTCATAAGAGAACAACATTCAAGGAGCTGAAGATAGAGGCCCAGCTCAACTTACTGAAGGTGGAGTTGGCTTGATAGAACGGTAGCAACCCACATAAACTGCAAGGCAAGCTGTCAGTATGACATTTATATTCGGGTCCACCTTCACAACCAGCGGGGCCAAAGTCAAACCTGCCCAATGATAAAACTCACAAAATCAATGCCCAAGAAACTCAAACCGACATTATAAGACAGAAAACATAAAGAAAATATAATCTACACCCCCACCTCCAAACCAGTCAAATATGTTCACAGTGCACTAAGCTTTCATAGTGAAGTGTAAGTGTCCAAAGAGAAGTTTAGCTCAAAAACTGAACGCGAATGTATATACATACATATGCGCATGCACACACACGTGTATACATTCATAAATACAAACACGCTCATATATGTATGCAGTGCACTAATCTTTCATTACTAAACTATTAGTGTTCAAAAAGAATATTGGCTCAAAACACGAACGTGTGCACATACACCCGCACACGTGTGTGTTCATTCATACATATAAAAGCGTGCGAACACATATAGATATATACATTAATTAGACACCATGAAATATATTAAAAGCACACACAGACACATACATAAAACTAATCTTGCAGGAGCAGCAGCTACAGGAAATTCAAAACAAGAAATTGGATAAAAGAAGCAATAAAATAAATAACAAATTCATCATAAATGAATGTTACAGTGGCCACAAGAAACTCGTTGTATATAAAAGCAAAAAAAACAACAAAAAAATATATAATCATGGAATCAAATGACCAGACAAAAAAAAAAAAAAATAGTACCGGCCAAGGCAATATTAGCCAGACGCTCATTATTCTTCATTATAAAGTCTTGTCAAAATTCTGAACTGCACCCTTCGTTTCACTCCAAAAGAAACTGCAATTCACAAAATATAATGTATCCAAGATTCTTCAAAAAAAAGAAACCTAATATACCAAGATCAACACAATCTAAATACACGTAATAGAAAAGTCACGATATTTTTTGTAGTGTACAAACAATATAGATCTTTCTAAAATCTGGGTAATCAAGATCAAACAACAAAATCAAAAACCTGTATAAGTAAATAATCTTTAATTTAATCAAAAACCCATATTCTTGGCTTCTTCAAAATGAAAAAATTCATTCAATAAAATTTGGATACATACACACACGCGGAGGCCTTAAAGAAGGGGGGAAATTATGGGTTTCTATTTCCTCTCTCAGTAGACTGATCTTCAATTTTAACACTCGGATCGGAGAAAGTGGGTGGGAGCGTTTAATTGCAAATGCAAAAAGGAAGAAATGATATATATATATATATATGTATTATTGCATACAGGTCCCATAATTCATAAATCCTAATGTAATCCAATTCTTCTGAGTTGCTTCTGTAGGTTGTACATTTAGATTATTGACTTTCTGAGTCTAATGTACAAGGATTTAAAGCGTTTAGGTTTTAATAACTGCATGAAGAGCTACTGCAGACGATATGGGATTTTTGTTTGGGGGAGCCACGTCCCGGGAGGTGTAATCTCCCAATTAAAAAATGCCACATCAGATTAAGAAAATATCTTCTGCAAGCAGTAAATTAGTGAAGTCCAAGCACAAGCCCAATACTATTTTTAGAGGAAACTACGTAAAATCAGGCATTTGAGTTTTCAAATTCAAAAATCAGATCCAATGCTTATTTAATCAAAAATCAGGTATTAATTAAATTAATAGTTAAAATCATAATTAAAACCTAATTTCAATCTCATGTGACCCTGTCTCTCACTCATCCTTCTCTCTAACCGATGCTCATCCTCATTTCTTACTAATTGACATTCTCTCTCAATAGTAGCGTCGCCCCCTGGAAGAGAATCTTCGACGCAACGACGTCACCACCGGAAGAGATCAGTTCGGTGCAGCGGCATCACAACACGGTGCTTAAAGGAGTTTGCTGGTGAAATTGATCCTAAAATCACGATGTCGATGGTTGAGAACGACGAAGCTCTGAATAATTAGGGTTTGTGTTTCCGATTTGCCTTCTCTCTTCTCTCTCTTTGACACAGTCGTGTTTTGGTTGTTGTGGTGGTGCAGGCCCGGGTTTTTGTTTGTGGTGGTGGTGTTGCAGTGGAGGTGATGGTTTTGTTGGTAGTGCGGGCTACGATAGGTGGTGGTTCTGCTACGAACAAAGCATCGCGATGCCGTAGTGGTGGTTCTGTTGCGAATTTTTGTTTGCAGTGGTTGTAATAGTGTTGTGGCAGTGGTTGTGGTGTTATTGTGGCGGGGGTGGCGTCGGTGGTTTTTGTTGGTGGTGCGTTTGGTGGCGAGGACAGGGTGGTATATTGTTAGGCGGGATACGATGGGTGATGTCTGTGGTGGTGTTGGCGACGACGGGGTTGGAGGTGGTGATAGGTTTGTGATGTGATGTGGTGTGGTGTTGTAATGTCTTTGTTGTTGGCGACAACGAAGATGGTGGTGGATTTGGTGGCGACGGTGGCAGTGTAGGTGGTTGTCTTATGTGACCAACTATTTGGTTGTCTGTGACCTTAAAATTCGATAATTTGTAACCAACAAATCTCAAAATTCGTGACTAATGATAAATTATGACCTATAATTTTTTATCCGTGACCAATAAAATAAACAATGATATTAAAATTTGATAATTTGTGATCAACAAATTTGAAAATATGTGACTGATTGATAAACTGTGACCTATAATTTTTTTATCTGTGACCAATAAAATAAAATGTGACCTATAAATTTTTTAATTTGTGATCTCGAATTAATCTGTGACCAATTAATTATTTAATACGTGATTAATAAATAAATTGTGATATATGATTATGTAACTGTGACCATTAATTATATAATTGTGATTTTATTATATTTAATTAATACAATATATTTATTTAATAAATAAATACCTGATTTTTACATTAATTAAACTTAAAACTAGATTTTTGAATTGTGCATAGTTAATCCCTTAGTTGTCAATTTTTCCCCTTTTTATATATGTAAAATAATACTAAAGCCCATAAAGCTTCTCTTCTCGGTGACGCACATCTTTTACATTAATTAAACTTAAAACTTCATTTTTGAATTGTGGAAAGTTAATGCCTTAATTGTGAATTTTCCCCTATTTTTATAGGGATGATTAGGCCCATCACTTTAGCTGGGCCCCGTTTAGATAAAATACCCTCTTTTAGAGATATACTAGTATATTGCCTGTGCAATGCACGAATTATGTTATTTTGAAGATAATGTTAGTTGTAAGTTTGTATCTATACTTTGTTTTTTAGCAATAGAGATTTGTATAGAATGATCTCAATTTTCAATAACATCGAACAAATTAACAATGTTACATAGTTGAACTGAAAAATTGTTAGATATTTTTTCATAATATATTTATTTGTTTATTGTTGTCATGCGAATAGTTTGACGCTTCAAAACAGGGATCGACTTGTAATTTTATTCAGATTTATGTGCCTTTGAGTTTATTCAAATTCTCGTATTTCCTATAATTTTCTTAGATTTCTACAAAAATGATATTATATGAATGAAAAAACATATTGTAGTAGAGAAATTTTGAATAGTTTAAAGAAGTTTTCAACAATGCTGATGAATGAATGAAATCTTTATTTTCTGGTCTCTGTGCGTGTAAAATATAACAGAGAAATGCCTATGCGCGGAGAGAAACATCTACACGGCGCGGTGGATCTGATCTCTGCGTGAAGCGGGATCTGACGTGGACTGCGTGCACAGAGATCCATGTCTCTGCATAGCGCGGAGACGTGCACGAAGAGAAGAGGAAAGAAGACGCACGTCCTGCAATGCTTTTTAGTTTTCCGCTTCAAAACGGGGATCGACTTGTAATTTTATTCAGATTTACGGGCCTTTGAGTTTATCCAGATTCTCATATTCCCTATAATTTTCTTAGATTTTTACAAAAATGATATTATATGAATGAAAGAACATATTGTAGTAGAGAAAATTTGAATAGTTTAAAGAAGTTTTCAACCATGCTGATGAATAAATGAAGTCTTTATTTGCTGGTCCCTATGCGTGTAAAATATAACAGACAAATGACGCTGCGCGGAGAGAAGCATTCACACAGCACGACGAATCTAATCTCCACATTGTACGAAGCGGGATCTATGTGGCAGAGATCCATGTCTCCGCATAGCGTTGAGACGTGCACAGAGAGAAAAGGAAGAAGACACCCATCCTGCAATACTTATTAGCACCTTCAAGGCATCAGTGTGTGAGAGATAATAGAGGACGCCCTCTAAAACCCACACTGTATTCTCCTTTGGCTCAAATTTTGACATTTGAAGCTTTTCAAGCCAATCATGTTCTGTCAGGTCGGCTGCCACTCTTCTTATTGATTTTGCTGTCATGATTGGATGTTGATGTTCATCTTTTGAATTTGCAGCTGCCTCCAAAATATTGGTTTTCACTTGCAAAACTTTTGCATAGTTGACCTCAAAAACACTGCTTTCTTTCAAGCAGCTTAGGCGATACAGTCTTATATCCATTCCTGCAAGTAGATAATTTTGGTTCAGATTTCGATTTGTCATTGAAACATGTGCATTTGGAGCTGTACAACATCTTTATTTGTTAAAAAGAATAAAAAAATGCTTAAGTATTGAAATGGCAAATGTTCATAAATGTCACAGCTTTTTGTTAGTGTTCGTAGACATTTCAAGATATTGGTTGAATCGATAGCTAAAACCTTCGATTAAAGTAAGATAACCAAATAATAAAAAACTAATAATCATCACTATACCAATGGTGAGAGAAAAAAATAGAAAAGAGGGAAGAGAAAGGAGAACTCTAGAGTTGTGTGAAGGAAGCAGAGTAAACAAACGTTGCGTGAGAAATGGAGTGAAGAGGCAATGGAAGGGAGAGAAAATGTCAGAGACAAGAAATGGGTGCGTGAATAAGAGAAAAGAAATGATTGCGTGAATGAGATATTTTTTATAAAATCAACCCGCAATTTGACCATTAAGTCCTCAAGAATTAGTAATGTAGTATTGAAGGGTAAAATGGAAGAGAGAATAATATCATCAATGAACAATGGACGTTTTGTCTCACAGGAAACAGTGATATATGAGAGGAAACTCATGAATGAATAGTAAAGGTAGGATCCTCTCTTTTAAGAGAAGAGAGTAGAGAACAATAATTTCGAAAAGTACTATTTCAATTAGAAGAATTTTTAAGTAACGACTGGTCCAATGACTTTTATAGGAAGCAGAAGCCCCGATAAATGGGTCCTCATCCAAGAAATCAGTATACTTGAACCTTAGTTCATTTGTGAAGTAATTATAACTTTCAACTTTAGTCCAGTGGCTGCTGATACTACAGCTACTCATAGTGCAATTATATTAAGATTGAGCCAAAAATATAGATCACTCACCCAAAATTTTCACCTACTTTGCATATAAATACTATGTTGTTCTAATTAATTATTTACATGAACAATGTATGCCATAAACAATAATGAACTTAATAATTCCAAAAAGCTAGATGCTAATTGTATTCTCAACACTCCCACAACAAAGCCATAGTATTCAAACTGTCAAAACGGGTGGAACCGGGACGTGCCTCCCATGACCCGCAGGCCGCATCTCCCTACTTTTTCTACTAAAGATATTTAAAATAGCATAAGAAATATTTTAAAAGTTGGGACGGGCCAGCCAGTCATCTATTTGACACATGACAGAATATACAGGGTACAGAGTTAGCTTCTTGAATCTTGATAAATAATCTTCAATGGAGCTGTCTTCTTATCTCTTTACCTCTCGGCTTTTGGAACAATCCTTGTGAAAAAGATAGCAGAATGGGACCTTCTCGCCATCCTAAAAAGAAAAGTCGAATTTTATGCAGGTTCAACTTCTCTTGAAACTTGAGTAGAAGTTATTGTTAGATCCATGCAGGAGATGATGGTTTATGCTCAAAATCTTGTGACATTGTTCCATAGTTCAAATCCAGATTATGGAGTTGTTCCATCAACTGAAACCTTCTCTCCTTGAAAAAATCTAGACGCGTTGTCAATTCTACCAAAGTCGAGGACGCTGATGAGGGATGAGATGGATAATCCAACACCTGCAACCATTATAGCTTCTTTAGAATCCTAAAACAACACTATTATAGGTGTTAGTTGCAATATGTCATTAATTCAAGGTCATCAAATGTATTAAACCATTGTGGATTTAAGACCGTGTTTGGTTCTTTTAAGAGTAGTTTCTTCAAAAACGAAAAGCATGTTTGAGAAGTGTTTATAAATAGTTTAAATTATAAATAGATAGAAATATGTAGTGGATAAGTGAGTAATACTCGTAGATCCCTCGGAATGTGTGGATAAAAAGTGCTCAAGTGTGTAAACAGCAAACATAGGCTGAGTTAAGACCTACTTTTTAAGAAAGCAAGTTTTGTCCACAAAAATAAAGTAGCTTTTGAAATCGTGTTTGACAAAATATGTAACTTAAAAGTAAATTCGACTTAAATTTAATCCAGCCAAACATGCACTAACACGGTAACACCCTTCCTAAAATTGCACTACTTCAACAAAATGTCAGAGAATTGAACTCACATTTGACAGTTGCAAGGAAGAATCACTAACCAATCAAGAAGGGTATATTGTAGACTACGTAAAATAGTATAGAGGTTAGAATACCAAAGGCATATATGTGACACATCGACTTTTCAGATTCCTCGGACAAGTCTTATATCGTCCTAAAGGAATAATTAGCCCACAAAAAGAACACAACACTCGATGTTATGCATGTAGACAAAATTTCACCAATAAAGTCTCAGAGGATAATGTAGGAAGTAGGAACTGCACATAAAACAATATGCTCAACTGAACAAAGATACGGTAAAATATACGTGTTTGTTTATTAGATTAAAAGATGACAGACATGGGGGATATGATTGGCTAATTCAAGTCATATGATAACGCTGAGAATAAGTCAAGATCAGCAACTGGTATATGTATGAGAGAGAAGTCAACAGAACAAGTGGAATGTGTAAGATTTCAAATTGCACTCAACATTTTAAATAAAGTACATTTCGAAAAATGTTGATTGACTTGAAATAAAAAAATCAAACATAGGAAAGTCACCTCATTCCTTTGTTTTCTTGCATGGTCACTGGAAGCTAGAGTGGTATCAAAATTTTGCTGGAAATATTTCCTGCAGAGATATAAACTAAACTTTATCAGTACACATGATGTGCAGTAGCTAACAAATAAACATTAGACAATTGCTTGACATGTTAATTCGATATATGAAGATCTCCTATGTTAATTACGCTCATTTCAATTACAATAATAAATAAAATCAAAAAGAATGAAAGGTGAAAGGATTGAGTCAAAAGCTTTGCACATGCATGCCAAACTTTCTGCTCTATGAATATCTTTTGAGTAGAAGATGTCCAAGCAAGTGGAAAAAATCCATTTCACCAAAGAGTGCCACGTATTATATCAGTCCATACGAATAAGCACATCTATTGGTCACTTCCCACCCTTGTATATACAGACATGAGTTTGATTACTTAAGAGTCGTGCAGAATATAACATAGTTCTTAATAAGTAAGTAGCTGAATAAGTTATCATCACTCTTCTAAGACCTCTTGAATTTCAAAGTCTTGATTTGACATCATTGCTTAACTAGGAGTTGAAAACATGTGTAATGTGTATAGTTTTTCAATTTTGTCCCTAGACACGCTGAATGTGGTGCCATTCTCTCAGTTTCGAAGATGTAGAAAGTATAAAATGTATTGATTTGATAAAGATTGTTTGAAGAAGAAAATTAAAATGAACTTATTTTGGCTATGTGGAGTTAGATTTGATCACCCGGAAAAGGAAACAATGAAGTTCAGTTGAGGTTGGATTGAGTAATTACTTCCGTTTTTTCCTACTCCCACTTGATGATAATTGATAATTCGGATTCTCGATTATTATGAATCATATTGTTATAAAAGGAGATGCCTTTTTATTAAGTTGCATGAGAAATAGCTACAAAAGTTTCCCACACAACCAGGTCATCTTTTATTATGCAAACAGTGCCTTGATAACAAGGTTAAGATGTCAAAAGAGAAAATAATGAGCCCATAAGATATTTCATAAACCAGAAAACAGCATGCAGCCACATGATTTCTGAAAATAGAAAACATGTTAAGATAATAGAATTGTATTTCTGACTCACTCTTGTAAACTATGATCTGCAACATGTTGATAACGATCACACGAGTCAGCGAGAGGGCCATAATGAAGAAGACGTTGCTGATTTAGTTGATGATGAAGTTCAGCAACCTTCTGCTTCAATCTTGTCACATCTGCTTCAGCGAGAGCTATTTCCTCAAGCTCGGCCCTTGTCTTCTTAGTAGACTAAACATATCAGACATTATTCAAAGTTGTTGGGTAATTAAGCATTGATATTGATACAAACCTTGGAATCCATTCCCCGAGAACCAGAAAAATGTCCAGTAGACATGCTCAGGCCAACTTCCAGTGCTGCCCGCAAGTCTCTCTCAGCTTGCAACTGTTCTTGTAGTCTTGCAACCTATTATAGAAGTAATATTAGTCATAGTGGACAGGATAGACTAACATGTGCACAAATGAGGGGAAAGTCAAGACCGTAAAGACGTTTATGAAACCGTAAAAAGTTTTTCAAGGACAAGTATCAAAGGAGCTCAAAATCAGACACTCTAATCATTTAATTTGATTAAAATAATTGCTTTCCTCAAGCTATGCAATAAAATTGAACATTAATCAAATTCATAACTCACATCATTTCATAATTATAATATCAATGTTGTCTCAAATTAAGGGTAAACACTCATGATTGAGAAAGTAGGAGCGGAATGAGCGTGATCAGAAGAAAGTCACAATTGTCCTTTGACACACTGCATATTCTTTAAAAGAAAATTACAAAAACTGATATTTAGGGTTGTAAACAGGTTACTCTTATTTCCTAAACCTCGGGAAAGGTCCCTACAATTAGGCCAAACCTCAAAAGAGATAATGGTAATTTCTTGACAATTATAAATAGAAAAGGCTCACAAGTATGAAAATGTGGGTTAGTCTTACAGTGTGCTAATTCACTAAAGGAAAAGAGAAACAAGACATTGCCTATTCATGCTCGGAACTACAGTTAATTCAGTCTAATTCACCATCATTTTTATTAAAATTTCTCATTGATGATCTTAGCTGTCTATATAACTATTCTACTTTTTTCCCTTATTTGCATTTTGACCTTCACTTATTTGTCCTGTTTTCACTGGTGGAGAAAGTGATTAGGACAAGAGAACTGGACCAACAAAAAACACTAAATACTTATGCATCACAAATTGAGTAACTCTATCATAGAAGAAGATAGCAATGCACCTCACTGACCCGTAACAGTAGGCCTTCACAAGCGTATAAAATGGAAAGCTGACCTTGTTATATTGCTAGTGATTTACTTCACTGCCATGTGCTCCACTTATACTAAAATACTTTCTTTTTGTGGGTAAATTGAATAAAGTACACATTATTGCATCAAGGGGTTGCACCAATTGTAAACTTACATATATCCAAGATATATGGAACAATTCATAGTGCTTCTGATCCCACAAAATACGATTAAACTGGACTTTCACTTCCGGTGGATACTGAGACTTAGTTCACTCTCAACTAAAGTTGAAGGAAGTTTTCAAACCAAAAGCCAAGATGTACCTTCCATTTGAGTATCGCACATGTTAATTTCCAATTCAGCACTTATATTACTGTTTACAATGATGGGCAAATGGTAGGGTGAAAATTACAAGGCTGTCTATCCAAATGTGAGAGTATTTACTTGTACAGACGATGTCAGTGTAGTCAAGTTCTTACTGGTTGTTATGGAGTTGGCTCGGGTGAACACTAATCATCAGAACATGCAACCACAAACTAAAGGGAGGCAACATTTAGAGCATTGGACAAAGTACTTTCAATAGCTTCTTGTTAACATATTGAGAAAGCACCTTTCTGGGAGAGTTCAGAGAATAAAAAATGACACCAATCTTATGAGATTTCGATCTATTCACAAAATTAATCAAATGAATACTTTCGTGATTATCCTGTTGTTTTCCATATACAACATATGCTCATCCTGTCAGAAGACTCAACCGAATAACTGATGTACTGATCGAGACCCAGAATTAAGATTTTAACTATTTAACAAAAACTAAAGCATCATTGGGCAGGAATTGGCAGTTACCTAGCATTAGAATATTCATCCACACTTGGAGAAATAAAACAGGTACATCTAAATAGAATGGACACATACATCTTGTTCAAGTGCCAAGCGGCGCTCATGCAAAGCTTGCCGCCTCCTCTCCAAGCTAGCTTGTAAGATTGCATTTCCTTTTTCCTAATACAAAAGCCAAACCTATCAGCAAAAAAATACTTTGGCAATGTCGTCAGCCAGAACACTTTCAGAAAATCATATATTACCTCTTTGGCAATCCTTTGACGCAAATCATCTTTTGTAACCTCTAATCTTTGAATAGAAAGCCTATAAAAAAAATTTTAATTCAATTTTAAGAACGAGTACTGAAAGAAATAACCAAATAAGGCAAAAGGCAGGAGACAATAATCTATCAATCAATTAGATCTTGAACAGAGTTGTCTTTAGGGCTTGTACAATAAAGGGTAGGGAAAAAAGTGCCCTGAAGAATTACTAGTAAGCATAAACTAAACATTTGGTCAAGCAAAGTTTCAATATGAGGATCTTCCAAGACAATTGCAGAAGTAGGTACTTTGCAATCTTTCTTAAACTGAATGATACAAGACAAACAGAACTAGATTAATTTACATCCAATAATCACAGGAACAAAATTTCTTTATCTTTTTCTTTTAGCTAACTGAGATTCATCCATTAACAACAATTGTGAGTCTTCTATATGACCTCGGAGTATTTGACCTTCCACTTTCTTCTTATAACAGCATGCATGAAAAGAGGTTGCAGATGGCAAAGTTCCATTCCAAAAACTTGATAACATGGGTGTAGAATAGAGGATGACAGAAAATAAATAGCTTACAACCATTATATCGAGCTATGAGACAGGTAAGTACTGCTGCAATTTACTATCAAAAAGACATCTCAACTAAAGATGAATTGAAAGAAAAAAAGGCCAACAAACAAACTTTCTTCTCACAGAGCAAGCAAAACCTGATCGAGAAAAGAGAAATATTATCATGTAAACTAGATCTCCATTGTGCTTAGGCAAAATTTGTAACATATAAAATTGAAATGATTTTAATAGGGCAAGCATGTAGAAATACACCCATGTGCAAGTTTATATAAGGAAACCTTACTCTTCCTCTCCAGAAGAATCTATTGATTCCATTGATGGTGTTTTCCTAGCCTGGAAGAAGAAAACAATCAGAGTGTTAGATTCCAAACAATCAAACTTCAGAAACATATAAATCTGCAAAATAAAAACTAGAGAAATCTGTAAATTGGTTACTCAATAATTGTTTAAAGTCTTGTTACTCAATTTGCAAACAGACACCTGAGAACGATTTTTTTTTTTTTTTTTTTTTTTTTTTTATGAAAAAAAAAAAGTAAGAAGGGAAAGAACAGAGTTTCACCGAAGAACTGAAAATATACGTTGCTTAGAATATTATGTTACTATTTTCATGTAAAATAAGTTTTATATTCAATATCTCAGTCAGCTGATTTCTTATTTCTGAAACCTATTAAAATAGTCAGGCTGAATTAATAAAATAATTAAAGTCAGTTGAACCAACATATGGATTTTTGCCTACGAAAACAACGACCTCTCAAGGTCTGCCACAAAATGAAACAGAAATGCAAACCACTTACAGAGATTGCTCGAATTTAAAGAAGTCATGCAGGGAGCCAAAGGGCGAACTGAAGGCATGGAGAAGAATGTCTACATTTATAAATATAAAAAATATGCATAACCCAAATCAGCCATAAAGGAGAAAGATATTATTTGTCAGAAATGGAGACGAAAATCTGAAAAGGAACCATAATAAATGCGCGGAATACATCTTTGGTGTTATAGGAAGCATGGTTCAAATGTATAGGAGTTTGTAAAAGCTAATAACCACTTCACTTCTTTTCCGGATTCACACTCAGTAAGCCAAAACCAGAACAAACAAAGATTGAACTATATTAGTAGGATGGTACAGCTATGGGGTTTATTCGTTTCCTCATAAATGAAGTAAAATATTCTAGAAAAAGAAGAAGAGGGGAGGCCTCACATTTTTGCTTCCCCAGAATGTTGATCTCTCGGTATTGAACTTCAAATTTGTAATTTTGTCCACTGGCTTCTTATCCAAAAATTCAGGCCTAGGAACAGAAATATGTAGGTCTTGATCCACCAATGACAATATTTCTTCATCACATTGCTGAGAGTCATTACTAAGTACACCAGTGGAAGTGCCCATCAGGTTTTCATATGTCTTCTTCTGTTGGTCTAGTTGTTCGCTAACTGAAGTATTAGAATCTCTAAGAAATTTAGGGTTTATTGTCGGATTTGATTTAGTTCCTGAAGTATAATTATCCCTGGGAGATCCAACGTCTGAGTCATAATTTCCAATGCCCTGTTTTAAAAATGCCAAGACCAACAGAAACCTTGGTAAATAATTTTTAAAGAATGTTTGAATCAGAGAGGTAACAGGTAACTGGAAATATCAGTAAATCAAACCTCTACATAGCGTTTAGCCATTATGGTTAGAAGCATTTGATCTGCAATTGTTATCCACAGGGAAGTACATAAAGTCGATTATATTTAATTATATGTCAAAACTGGCACATTGATTGGTGTCACTTTGGTCCAAATCTGGAAAACTTCAGCTGATTATTATAATCATTCAACCATATCTATTAGTACTTGAGATCTAGAAGTACCCACTAAACGATTCTAAGTTCCAAATATAACTACGTCTCAATTACAGTGAAAATATCTAGTTGAAGTGAAAAGGAAAATATTATTAAAGACACGAAACAAGGTGACTACACTGTCTTACAGGGACAATTATACCCAATGAAGTTAAAGTTTACACTCTCTTACAAGGTGTTCATTAACAGTTCTCTTAATAGTAAATGGTTCTGTCCAAATTGAAGAATAAATAAACAGCATCTTCACAGAGGCCATTAGATCAAATTATATCCCAAGTCCTAAGGGTGTAAATTTACAGCCCTAAGCAAAAGAAAATTAAAAATCTCCTAATTTGATCTTATTACCGTATTCCACTGTCGTACCTTGGAAATCAAAATAGTCCTTCAAATAAGACTCTATGAGTCTATCAGCACAACAGATTTTAATATACTGCAGAATATTCTAACGTAACTTTGGAAAGTAAACTTAAAATCATTCCTTGAGAATAAGAAATATATCCTCAAGATTTGTGTTATATTGCCTGGTGCAGATTGGGTACACAAATTTTTTATTTTCACTTCTGACAATATCTCCAGGAATTCACAAGGGAAGTAGAGAGAGGAGTCAGAGAACAGGAGGAATTGAGGGAGGGAACCTTATAGTCATAAAGGTCATTGGCTTCAGAGCAGGTACTCTCACTTAACTTCCTGCTGAATATACGATCACAATCATCATGAGTTTCAGGGCCAACTTCATGTTCAGCATCTGGGTAACCATTGTCTTCCATATCATGATTTTCATTATCAGTTGTATCTTCACTTCCGCTGTTGTCAATTTGAGAACCCGCGGATATAGAGCATCTATACAGACTATCATCCTGAAATTCCAAGTGAAATTGTGAAGCAATGCAATAATAAAACCAGTATGTGATAGATATGCAAGTTTTTTTTTTTTTTTTGATATGATAGATATGCAAGTTTAAACTGGTAGATAGATGAGCAAAAACAAGCAAAATGGGGAAAAACAGAGAACCACGTGCAAAAGCACGACATCTTTCTTTTGGTTCTTCATTTCTTTATGAGTAATATTTAGTTGCTGAGTAATATTTAATAAGGCAGAACTATCGACAATTGCATAATAGAACTATTCAGGTAAAATTTGAAGAAACCTTTTCCTAACACGATTAACAAAACCAACAAAGAGTTTAACTTACATTAAAAATATTCTCATACTCCTCCAGCAGTGTTTTAATAATTGCTTGGGCATTACTAGCAGCATTTGCAGCAGCAAGAAGCTGAGCAGAATTATCAACCTTGATATCATGTAATTCACATTCACCAGCTACAAGAGGGCGCAACAGCAATGGTGCCATACAAGCAGCAACAGCTGATGGAGTCATCCGGTTCTTAGAAGCATGTGATGAAATTGTATGCATCATTTTGAGAACCCTAAAAATGATTACCAGAAAAAATAATAATAGTAATAATAAGATGGGAAAAAAACTGATGCTTATGTGATGAATGATGAAAAAAATGTTACCAAAGTATTGCAGAAGAAATTATTCAATGTGCCTACAAGATTATGAACTAAACATCAATCTTTTGCACAACAAACATATAACAACTAATGTTAACAGTGGATTGGTGTCATTTTCCAGCTATTGTCGTCTAGATATTTCTATTGTGCATAAACATATAAATAATGCTGACAAAGCAGAAGCAAAGAAGACTCGTTTGATTGGCACTGATGATTTGGGAGAATGCTATATGACGTCAACAAAAATTCTAATTCCAAAAGGTTGGATAATTTCAAGAGAAAACCGAAACCTAAATTACAACATTAACAGTGGCGTTGCCCATTTGGTTGATTATTCTTTTCCCAGTCAACAACTAGCTTTTTGATCTAGCCTAATCCACTGATGCTGTTTATACTTTGAATTCTATTTCTTCTGCTATCATGTCTAGTAAACCTACGTCTTACTATCATTTTTTAAGATGAAAGTTACACATATTGACAAGAGATTTAATGATCATTCAAATAGTCAATGTCTAGCACAAGACTATTTAAGTGACAGGAACCTAGTTCAAAATACATGGCGGCGCCTGAACTAGAGAGAGGTGAAGAGATTTTAAGGTTTCTTCAGTGTACATATACTAAGCTACGAGGGAGATTTTTTCGAAGGCAACACTCGTCAAATACTATACTGGTTCTTTGCATTCCATTTTTATTATTTGATCCCTGCTTCTAGAGCCTAATTTCTTCAGCAAAAATGTATATATATCAATTTGATTGCCACAGCTGCAGATTCTTTGTTGCTAGCTAGTTTCTAGCCTGAGCTAATGCTCGTAGGCGGTTTCCCTATTGAATTTACTCCTCTAAAATATAAGTCCAGAACTGAAAAAAATATATATATCTTATTTTGCACAAATGGGCATCATCTTCTGATTCGTATCGCTTTCCAAATTGCTTCACTTCCTTATGGATGTTGAAAAGTCTTAAATGATATTACTCATTTTGGGTGTATTTTGGCAGATTAGCATGATATTTGGTCAAAAGTTTTCATCCAGCTGTTGAAGTCCTAAATATGTGTAGATATTTTACCATGAATGTTAGTGCATAATTGTGGAAGTGATTCTATGCCATTGCAAAATTCATATTACGATGAGGAGAGTATCACAATACAGAGTCCTAAATATAATTGGGTTAAAACAGTAAGCTAGGACTTCCTACTTTTTAAGTAGCATGAAATTTTTCACAGCGTACTCCAAATAATGATTTAGAAGCTCTTCTGCCATCACAGACACTTAAGTGACCAAACGCCAATGATCACAGAGTGAGAAAAGAATTTAATAAAGCTAAAGTTGTAAAAAGAAGAGACAACAGTTCATGTTCAGAGGCATGCAGACACACTTAAAAAATTGGGTGATGCGCCAGGGAGTACCTCTGCAAAAGGCACCTATTTGGTTCAGGAAACGTCTCTTGTATTGTAGAGCGCATGGTATTGACCCGAGCATCCTTCCGGTCAATTTCTTTTTAAGACAGCGGCAAAGAAACAAATTTTAAGCAGATGTTCTATAAGAAATGTAGGCACGCTAGATTCAAAGATGGTTCACACACAGTGTCAACAAAGTGACAGGAACTTACTATATGCTTCTAATAAAGCACTGCAACAGGATGCAGGAACAGGAGATGAAGGCAGCTCTCGAAGAACATACTGCAGGAGAGGTAGCTTCACAGAAATATAAATTTAATGAAAAGCCAAAATAGAACTACTGAGTATGACAAATCCAAACCTTGACACAGTCGCCTATAACATGAGCATCCTCATCTGGGCCAAATTCAATCTTGCCTACAAAAAAGCAGAGCTCCTATTAGTTAGAATCTCATTTGGAATATTATATTCAAGAACATAAAAAGGACAAAGCACGTGTATTTTCTTTTAACTTAAGTGATAATATAATTCATGCTATGGAAAGACCCCTAATTCAGAGTTAATATACCACACTCCTCTGAAAACTGAATGTTCCAGGTGGACCTAGTTAAGTTATTTAGTTTGGGTTAGCATGTCTCTTTTATGTAGATTTTAAGTTTTATTCCTCGGTGTGTGAAATAAAATGATGCTGCTACATAAACAAGCATGCTATAATTCAATCAGTGGGATTATTTAGAAAGCTAGTGTAGGTTCTTATAACTGCAGAAAAACTTATTTTAGATAGTGGACGCCCAATTTACATTTGGATGAAAGGAAAATGAGGAATTTATTTAACATTGCTAAATTTAGAAAAGCTACACTCCTCTACATTTTAAGTATTTTATTGAATGGGCTCCTTTGCTAATAAAAATCGCATCTCCCTCTCCACCAAGTGATACAAATTTCTCTGAATCATTCTGTGAACAACTTTATAAGATGGTCCCATTTCCTAACTAATATCACATATAGCACTTCATCAAGATGAGTTCAGATTTCACCCTATCATTCTGATTCTGTGAAGAAAATCCTAAATCTAAAGGGAAAACTAAACTGCCCCAAAACCATTATTGACCATAAACTGAAATTTACCAATCATATAAACATACAAGAATAAATATTTTCAAGGATGTACCTAGACAAGTGCAATCAATATTTTAATTGAAAAAGAAGTAGATACCCTTTTCATATTCTTGAATTCTCCAATCAACTTCCTCAACATCAGCAGACTGCCGCAGAATTCCTTCTACTTTAATTCCTGCAAAAGAAGTAGCTCAGATTTTATAAACTGAAGAACTTGCATAGAATGTAAAATGAAGGGAGTAACTAAAAAAAAATTTGAAAACACGCTCATAAATAGAACTTGTATAAAAAATAACAGAATCCAATTTCCTTTTCTTCCTCATTTTCTGTGGAAGATAACCAGCACAACGTGTAATGTGACTCTCATTAACCACTTGCAGCAATAATTTTAAACTGCAATGTCAGCATAAACAGACTAATAACTAGACACCAGGTAAGCAGTTGGGAAACTAACGTAAAAAAAAATTAATCCAGTTGGACATTACAAAAAAGCTTCAAGCATCGTGAGAAACCATGTGAACGCTTTATGCTCCAGACAGGAATTCATGTTCTAGTATAAAAACTTACCATGCTTCTCAAGAAACTGAAGCGCTTTTTCGAGAAAGGACGGGCATCCATCTATATCTTCGAGAGCAAGCAAAATTGGGCATCCAACAACCAAAGACTTAACTGGGCAGTTATCCTTCCCTATATCAAAGTGAAACCGCTTGAGAATTCATGCACGTGAAAATAAGAAGCAGAACAGCAAAGATAATAAGCATTTACAAACATTGATGGAAAGACCCTTGAGTAGTATCACTAGTGTCACTCGGAAATGTTCCAGTGTTACCCATCACAAGAGCAGCACTTGGAGCTTGTGCAAGAGCATGTTCAAGGGCTGTCTTCCACTCATACAGGTCATCTGATGTCTCTGCCTAAATTTTAAAATTCAGGAACAGATAAGAAAGAGCTGCTAAATCCCTATAAACTAAATACAAGAACTATCACTGGTATCACAAACAGAGACAAAAAGAAAAGAATGTATGTGTGCATGCTTATACAACTGTGAAGACGCATTTATATATATATATATATATATATATCCAGCCTTTTGAGCACCTTAAGTGTAAACGCCCGTCCATCGCGTCCATCAGGAAACAATACAGTTAACAGCTTCTTATCTTCTCTAACAACAACACTGCATACAAGAGGATATTAGGATATAGCAGGAGAAATGCAAACATGCAGCATACACAAATGCGCGCACACAGAGAGAGAGAGAGAGAGAGAGAGAGAGTATACTTCCATTAATCATACCTTCCTGAGTTATTTATATCAATACCCCCCAAAGTCAAATTTACTTCACTAGCTTGTTGAGGAAGTGAATTCTAAACACAAAAAAAAGGGAAGAAAAGTTGTCAGTTTTACACAAATACCAAAACTGAAGTATATGCAATGAAATTGGCATTAGACTATCCCCACAAATGTCACATTGCATAACAACATGACATGAGAAGTTAACGTGTCAATTTTTTGTATTAATGTATCGGTGAATGATAATCTAAGATTTGAGCTGACACTAACAGGATCGTTCTTGAAGAAAACCAAAGAAGTGCGTGTAAGAATGAACCAGCGCTTCTTCCAAGACTTCCACCCTAACCCTGCAAGAAGTTCAATACAGCCAATAAACATGTGGTGAGACCAATTAGAGAAATGTAAGAGTGGCCAAATGTTTCATTCTTCTATGTCAAAATAACAGCCGAAGGAGATACTCCATTATTTTGAGTCTGTCGTAACTAACGCATGCCATTTAAAATGACAATTCGTAACTAATTTAAGTATATTATCTAGTTTTGCATCATTTTGCAAATTGAGCTGACATCCTAACTACTGCTTAAACCCATTACAATAGGCCTTACGAGCCTTAAGTACCAAGTGTAGGTTATACAACAAGATGCTCTCTGGATCTCAAGAAGAATGAGGCATAAGTGTTAAGAAATAGTCAAATACCTTATAAAAGATAAGGGTGGTTTTTCATTAACTGTTTGCTGCCCCTATGCACTTATGAATCTCAACTCAGTGTCCCCTCAATTCCTTGACCACATAAAATCCACTCAAATTTTAACATACTAAAACATTGTCAACCCTTCAGAAGCTCTAGTTTAAGAATGTCAGGTGAAAAAGTTATGTATATATGCACAATAAACATTCACGTAACTTAGAATCTGATGATCATATTGTTCCTGAGGTTCTCAAATTTAGAGCCTGTGAACATAAATCTTTGACCTATACTGTACATGCATATTGGATTATGGAGATAAGCTCATATTCTGATAATGATGAGGCTACATTTGACAGCACAAAAAGGTCACCTCTGAATTTTGAATCTGTGAAAAATCAACCCAACCTTCAATGGAAACTTCTTTAATTCGGATTCTGGGTCCCCAAGTAGCTTCATACATCACATATATGACGTAACTATTTCGGCCAAAAGACATAGGGCCTGTTTGACCCCCCCCATTTTTAAATATAGAATGTATTTTGGAATAGTAGATTGATGGAGAATGTGTGGTAAAAATGAAGAAAAAGTTTTTGGATTGCGTGTAATATTATTTTATTAAAAAATGTGTGGTTGAAAAGAAGAAAAAAAAAGCATTTTGAGAAAAAATGGGGATCAAACAGACCTATAGTATGATTATAATTAGTTATTAGCTCTCATATACAGTCAATGTAAAAGAAGAATTAGATACCCACGCTTAAAGTGATGCCACATGTACAAAGGTCTAACTGAACCTGAGACTTAATTGTCAAGGGCTCATTAACCCCGTATGGCAGAGTGCTGGCATAAATTGAAAAGTTCCTAGATATATTATCAATGTAATAAAATTATACTAGCATGTTAATTGTCAGGCCATGTGAACTAAAACTGTATCAGACTCCAAGAATTAGTCATCAAGCTAATGTGCCGCACCTGCAGACACTTAAGATATCTATGCATGCATGTTTGGCTAAGCTTGAAAATAAGTAAAACTTTTTAAAAATGCTCCATTTGGATAAAGTATAAATGATTTATAAATGGAACTTGTGGTTAAAAGTGGTGGTGTCCATTGAAATGTTTAATTGAAAATGAAGTTTGACTAATTATAAATCTTTTATATTTTATCAAAACGGAGGCTAAGTAATGGTACTTATTTTAAAAGTATCTCTTACTCTTAACATAAGTAATTACTTATTTCTACGTTCGATCCATAAAAAAATTAATTATTTTACAGCTTAATTACTTCCTTACATAACTTTTTAAGCTTAGTCAAGCATGATCTAAATTCAAAAAGTATTATATCTGCAAATCCAAAAGCACCTACCTTTGGAAGATATACGAAGATGACCGCTCTTGACAATCTGCAAATTTTCACAAATCAAAATCATCAAGAACCATAAGAACCCAGAAATATGAACACGCAGAATTAAAAATTTCATTAGGTACTTCAAAAAATCACAGAGATTTTCGAAGTAATCTTCAAAATATCAAAATAAACACTTGAAATTAAATGCATCGATAAAATTTGACTTGACAAGGAGCCAACAATTTTTCATAATTTCTTTCTTCAACCCCACCTAAATAAAATCAAAAACCCAGATGATAACTTAGAAAAAACATAAAATGCTGTAAGTTTTCATCCTGAAGTTACCGTATTTAAATTTCCAATCCGGGGGCGGTCGAGTGCTGCAAGAGAACCAGACATTTTTCTTTTCACTGATGAGTTAACATCTCAGCAGGCACTCAGTCGACTCGACTCGACTCGACTCGGCTCTGAAGGCCAACCCCAGATCATCAATCAGCGACAAACCAGAGCTGCCGTTTTCACTCTCTCTGTTACTTTTTTATGCGAGTAGGTGAAGTGGGTGTGGGAATTCGGTGGAGAGGTAGTGTAATAGTTTTTCTGTTGCTTTTCACCTACTTTTGAGCGTGACTGACTCACCAAATTGATTGCTGTGATTACTGCCATAATTGTGTTGGGTTTATGGAAAAGAGAATTCAATTCAAACCTGTTCAAGAGGTGGGCAGGGCAGGGATCCCAATGTATATATCTTGGAAGTTTTTTTTTTTTACAAAAAAAATAAATAAATAAAATATTAACTCTTGCATGGCTGCGAGCTTGGCTTAAATGTCTTCTAGGGGAAAAAATATAAACCCGTCGAGTCCGACTATAAACCAAAAAAAAAAAAAAATACACTGCGTGACATTTTCGATATATTTTGTCAATTGATCGCAGTTCAACCTCGTCCAACTAAATTCCTAGATTTGCGAGGAATGCAAAACGCCATCATCTCATTTCTTCATGCTCAGCTTTTTTTCCAATTTTTCAGCTAGATATTAAACTTTTGAAATAACTACGTAACTGTTCAATATAAAGTTTGCATCCGAGGAGATCATAATTAAGAAGATATGTAAAATATATTTAGTTTATTTAATTTGCAGTATTAAACACATGCATTGTGTGTCAACTACGATTTCTTTGTAAAATCTTGTCAAGATTGGCTCATAAAGTGGCATTGTCTTTCTTCGCTCATACGATATTACTTGATATACAAGACATTGAGAAAAAATGTAGAAAAAAAGGTCTAAATTGGCGCAGAAACAAACTAAACTAAGTATGCGAACGGAATTTATGGGCAATGGATGTGTGTGTGTGTGAAAGAAAGACCTTTTGGATTTTCCTTTGATCGAAACAATAAAAAAATTGGTTTATTCAAACAAAATTTTAAACATAATTAGCGATTTAAAAGTCGCAGCTTTGTAGTGCGCGATATCAACTGGAAAACATTGCTCAGTTCCACTGCTGCACTTCCCTTCGACCTTCCTCAAACCGGCCGCCGCTGCCCCTCCTTCGCTAGGTAAAACAGCCGTTGCTTTCCATGTTAACATTCAACACCGCCTATATTCATGTATGTATACACATAGAATTTGAACGTTTTGATTTTTCCCACACAACTTAAATCTTCAAAGTCGAATACAGAACAAGAAATTGAATTACACATTTCAACGGCGACAATGATTAGAAAAAAACTGTTTTTATACCCGTATTTGCGTCAAAATTTTCTCTTTACCAATCTTTTCTCTACTGTCTCACGTACAAACCTCCTACCTGATTTCACTCCCAATGATTTACACGCAGTAGAAATCCAAATAAAATCTCTAAGTGAAAAAACCCACACCAGAACCCAGTTTAATAAAGCCCTTGCGCTTTTCGATCAAGTTGTTGATATGGGTCTCGTCCCTTCGAGACACACGTGCAATTTTCTCGTTCAAATTCTTGCCAAGAACAAAGAATACAAAATGTCTTTCAGTGTTTACAGGAAAATGACTTGTGTTGGAGTTTCGCCGAGTTTTCTGTCATTAAACTCTTTGGTTGAGTGTTTTGTGCACTTCAACGTGCCGGAATTAGCACTTGCTGTGCCTGGTATAATTTTGAAATGTGGGTTTAGCATTAATGTGTATGTTGCAAATCACGTATTGAAGGGTTTGTGTTATAAAGGCAAATTTGTAAAGGCTGTAGAATTCTTGGATGAAATGGGAAGAAATTCTGTATTGCCAGATGTAGTTAGTTTTAATACTTTGATAAAAGGATTGTGCACAGTGAGGAATTTGAATGAAGCTATGGATATGAGGAGTAAGATGGAGAGTGCTTATTGCGTTCCTAATGTGGTTACTTACAACATTTTGATGGATGGTCTCTGTTTGGAGGGTCGGGCTGATGAAGCGATGGGATTGTTGGAGGAGATGAGGATGAAGCAGTTGGAGCCGGATCTTTATATCTATAACACACTTATAAATGGACTCTGCATTAATGGCAATGTTGATAGAGGGAAGGAACTTTTGAACGAGATGTTGGGAAAGGAAATCTCTCCGAATGAAGTTACGTATACGTGTTTGATGAATGGTCTTTGTAAGATGGGAAAATTGAAAGAAGCCAAGGGTTTGTTCAATGCTATGTTGGAGCGTGGAATTCGTCCTGATGTTGTTACCTTCACAGGTTTGATTAGTGGGCTTTGCAAGGACGGGAAGATTGCAAAAGCGGTGGAGCTGTTTAATTTCATGCTGGAAAAGAGCGCAGAGCCTAATAACATTACGTATAACATTCTAATAAATGGATTATGCAAGGAAGGATTGTTAAGTGATGCTTTCAAGATTCTTGAAATGATGGTGCAGAAGGGCAAAAAGCCTGATGTGGTTACTTACAATATGATTCTGAGGGGACTTTGTGATATTGGGAACGTTAATGATGCTCTGAAACTTTTTGATTTGATGCTGTCAAACAAGAATTATGTTGACCCAGATGCTTGGACGATCAGCATGTTGATCCGAGGTTTGTGTAGAGAAGGCCGTCTTGACGAGGCTGCAAAAATTAATAGTGAGATGGTTGAGCATAAGAAAGTTGGTGACGTGGTGACGTATACTGCACTAATTGGAGCTTATCTAAAGGAAGGAAATGTTGAAAAAGCTATGGAACTGTGGAAGGAGGTTTTACAATTGGGCTTGATTCCCGATTCACGGACTTACAGTGTTATGATTGACGGATTTTGCAAACGTAACATCATAAACATTGCGAAAGGGTTGTTTAGTAAAATGAGATCCTTAGGTCCTACTCCTACATTGCCCGACTACAATACATTGATGGCAACCTTGTGCAGAGAGGGTAGTTTCGAGCAAGCAAAGAGGTTGTTTAAAGAGATGGTTGATGGAAGCATTCAACCAGATGTTATCTCTTATAATATCATAGTCAATTCATCAATAAAGGCCGGGGACATTCAGTATGCCAATGAGCTACTTAACCACATGCATAGAAGGGGTTTGACTCCCGATGCTTTTACATTTTCAATGTTGATTAATAGGTTATCAAAATTAGGACTGATGGAAGAGGCTAAAAGCACGTTTGAGAGAATGACTGCATGTGGCTTCTCACCTGACATCTCTGTTTATGATTCATTGCTGAAGGGCTTTAGTGTACAGGGTCAAACAGAAGAGATGATTGGTTTACTTCGGAAAATGGGGTCTGAGGGCGTTGTTCTCGACTCTAAAATCACTTCAACAATCATGACGTGTCTGTGTGATATTTCTGATGATCAAGACGTTGTGGAGCTTCTACCAAAATTTTCCCAAGAGAAATGGAAAAACGGTGGTGTTGCATGTGATGAGTTGTTAATGGAACTCCACAAGATTGTTCCCAAGTTTCATTCATAAGCCTTTCAGTAGTACTGAAGCAGAAGTGCTGAAGGCTATTTGTCTGTATCCTGAATTCGGTAATATGCATGGTAATGAACGATGCATATTTGTAAAGAGACAGGATGGACAAACAAATATTTAGCATGTCACCGTAAATTTTCAATTTGGAAGCAGCTAAGATCTAATTGCATTGGATCTTCTCGTAGAGGTGACAAAGAACTGAATGGAATAGGGAAAAGGGATTTATTTATGCAGAATCAAATTTATTGGGAATAAGATAGTTGACTGTTGTTCTAAGTGGGGCATTGAGTTGAAGTGTGAAAATGACGAAAGAGCAACAGCAATAGCAATCAAAATCTTCAAAGGTCCCCTCTGGAGAACTTCTGGACAATCCTTACCTATTTGATGATCCAAGCACCAGAGTAATCTCTCTTTTTCTCTGAATGTGTGTGCGTGCACGTGTAAATGCACTTATTAACTGCACTGATAATGTGTAAATGAATAAGTTACTTTTCCTATCAGAATTTACTTTTCTGGTCAGCATGAATTTATTCTCTAGTTCTGCTAATGCAGTCCAGATGGAAACCTGCTTTATAGATTTAATGAGACCGCCTTGTGCTTTATTTCCGGAGTGTAAGTTTAAGATCTCCCCTTAAAAAACTGTTCTACCAGTTAATGCTTGCTTGATAAACTTGTCTCTGGATTTTCAGGGTTTTAACATAGTGCTCAACATGTCTGATGAAGCTAGGGTACTCCTCCAATTCGAGTAACATCATCGATAGAAACAGAGGCCGAATACTGCTCTGTCAAAGGCACAGATGAAGGAAGAGCATACTGAACTGACCCCAAAAGGGAAGGAGAAAAACCCCGGGCAAGAATTAGGCTCGATGAGGTGCACTCTTCCCCAAATTCTGAACAAGTGACCCCCTGAACATTATATTGTACAAAAGTGGTCCTCTAAAGTCTAAACATGGTATTGTACACAAGTTTGCATTTAGACGTGCCATTTTTATGCTATTGTTTCTGTTTTCAGCACCTTTTATGTTGGTACCTGATAGTAGGTCATAAAGTTTGGCTGATTCTAAAAGGTAAAACAACAAACTATATTGTTTCTACATATTCAAGATTGGTTGTATGATTTTTATTTTTTTTCTTCTTGTCTCGGTTCATTTCTAGATCTACTCCAATGTTCATTGCAATTACATCCTTGAGAGTATAACAAGACGTGTGAAGTTTTGGATTATCCCTTCTGATTCACTATTGCTATAATGAAATCGTCTCATTTTTATGGATAAGGGAAAACAGTTCGTATGTAAAAATATATTTATGATTTTTGGTAAGTTGTTTTTGTTTTTTTTTTTGGGAAGTTCCACTATTATATTAACGAAGAATTTTCCATCTATAGTCAATAATGTTTTTGGAAGAGAATGTCCAATTCTCAAGTGTCATTCTTTTTCGATCTGAATATTCTGTTTATTTAACTTGTACTCGCATGTTTTAACATCGACACACGGGTTTTTATGGTCCAAGGACATTTCATTTAATTAGATTGTACATTTTCTAACATTGATGAAATTGACTTTCCACGAACATAAAAGACATTTTAAATTAAAAAATAAAAAAAATTTACAATCCTTGCATGAATATGGAATTTATCTTCTCAATCTGCCCAGTGCCAACCAACCAAGGCAGTAATTTGTTCCCGGGAAATCCTCTGAACCCTTGTTTATTTTCCAAAATCCTAGGATTCTTTCAACCCATTTTTTGCATTAACCAAATTTACAAAAATGTAAAATTCTATTCTCCTAAACCTCTCAACAAATGCATGACTTCCAAAATGCTTCTCTCTCTCTGCAAGCCATGGCTTTCTCTTTCTAGTCTCTAATCAACCTTTCTATTTTCAACCTCTTAAAACCCCAAATTATTTTCATGATCTTCGGCCCTCGAGCTCAGGGCCATCCTCCTACTACACATTCATATCGTTATCTGTCTCGTCTTTAATCTTGTCTTTTGATCTCTCGTTCAATGGGAAATTGTTGCTCCCAAGCCAACACAACAAATGTTCCAGATGACACGGGGGGAAAAGTAGAATTTATTGCCAAACCGGTAGAGAATCCTGGTTCTTCCATGCATAACTCCACTGCCCCACATAAAACTCCACCTCATTCTGCCTCTCGCAAACCTTCGAATCCAACCCCAATAGGGCCGGTTTTAGGCCGGCCAATGGAGGACATCCGCTCGACTTACACCATTGGAAAGGAGCTCGGGAGAGGACAATTCGGCGTCACACATCTATGCATTCACAAACAAACAGGCGAACAATATGCCTGCAAAATAATCGCGAAAAGGAAACTCGTGAACAAGGAAGACATCGAGGACGTTCATCGGGAAGTCCAAATCATGTATCATTTGGCAGAACAGCCTAATATTGTGCAACTCATGGGGGCTTATGAGGACAAACATTCTGTGCATTTGGTGATGGAATTGTGTGCAGGGGGAGAGCTTTTCGACAGGATAATTGCAAAGGGGCATTACACAGAACGTGCTGCTGCATCTTTGCTTAGAACAATTGTACAAATTGTTCATACATGTCATTCAATGGGGGTTATTCATAGGGATTTGAAGCCAGAGAATTTCCTTCTGTTGAATAAAGATGAAAATGCACCATTAAAGGCTACAGATTTTGGGCTCTCTGTGTTCTATAAAGAAGGTTACAACTTGCAGATTCTTTTAAACTTTTCTTGATTTTGCATGGCATTTTTATGTATATACGTAAAAAGTGCATCGTTCAATTTCCCCTGGAGATGAACTTTTAGATGAAGAAGTTCAACATCGTATCAACACTATAGGTCCTAATTTCACGTCTCTATTGCCACCTTATTGTGAAAATTGCCTATTTCTTTGTTTTCTCCTTAAATATTCTATCAAGAAATCATTGATGTTTACATGAACTTGTGTACATATGTACATTTATTGCAGGAGAAGTATTTAAAGATATTGTGGGAAGTGCATATTATATTGCTCCTGAAGTGTTGAAAAGAAGATATGGACCAGAAGTTGATATTTGGAGCATTGGGGTCATGTTGTACATTCTACTATGTGGAGTCCCTCCTTTCTGGGCAGGTATTTCATCTCTCCCATATTATGATGTTGTTCAAGTAGAAAAAAATGAAATAACAGAAGAAATTGTGGTGCAGAATCAGAGAACGGAATATTCAATGCAATTTTACGTGGACATGTCGATTTTACCAGTGACCCCTGGCCTTCGATATCGAATGGGGCAAAGGATCTGGTCAGGAAGATGTTGAATTCCGACCCCAAGCAAAGGCTTACAGCATATCAAGTTCTAGGTAATATGAATGTAGTCATGTTATTGCCAGACTTTCACAATGAGAAAGATTGTAGAAAATATAAGCGGTCGACAAACTTCATTTTGTCGCAGATGGGTTATTTGGCTTTTGCTTTTATTTCAATCAAGTCACTTCGTCCAATTCTTTTAACCATTCATACGAAAAAAATGACAATGTTGACACAACAAATAAATCTAATATGGACATATATTATCCAGCGCCATGTCAGGGTTTCCATTTGTTAAGTAAGAGTCTTCGATAGAGAAATTTGATCATAAAGAAGTAACAAATTTAATGACCAAATTATGACGATGAAGTTCAATAACCCACTTGAAATCGAGGTCTCAGTTCGGAGACCCCAGATATTTTTACCCGAAATTATGGTTTCTTTCGTACTTTGTCCCAAATTTTATGCTGCATCAAAATGTTCTGATTCAGAAAAATTTCCAAGGAAGAAAAAAAATAAAAAATCAATACTGAGCTCAGTTTAGATAACTGATTATACCAGAACCATATCACAAAATAAAAAGTCTCTAATTTACTGTATCATGTTTTTCAGATCATCCATGGATCAAAGAGGATGGAGAAGCACCTGACACACTACTGGACACTGCTGTTCTTGACAGGCTCAAACAGTTCAGAGCTATGAACAAATTCAAAAAGGCTGCACTTAGGGTAATTATACTTTCACAAATTTGTCCTTCCATTTCCTTAGAATAAACATAGAGAAATCCTCTATTTCATATATAAAAAAAAAAAAAAAAAATGAATGATCCATCAAGTTCGGATTGTTCTCTGATAATAAATAGGCAGGCCTATATTTCTTTGTTTAAATAGGACCCCAGACTCCTTGCGGGCATTTTATATAGTGTTATTGTAAAACTGCAACACGTACATAAAATTCCCTAATGGTAGGTTTGATTGGCCAGACACAAGAAGATCAAGGAAGAAAAATAAGTTGTATTGTTTTGTACAGTGTTGCTAAGTATTGTGTAGGGAATAAGAGCATAACAGTGTGTTGTTCTTGGACCAAGTAGGTTATTGCTGGCTGCCTGTCTGAGGAAGAAATAATGGGATTGAAAGAAATGTTTAAAGGAATGGATACTGATAACAGTGGTACAATAACTCTTGAAGAGCTAAAGCAGGGACTGGCAAAGCAAGGGACAAAGTTATCAGAATATGAAGTTAAACAGTTAATGGAGGCTGTAAGTTCCCAAAACTGAATAGAATAAATACTCATTCTGGAAGTCGTGGGATTTACATGTCATTGTAATACTAATATACTATCTACATGAAAAATTAGGCCGATGCTGATGGCAATGGGACGATTGATTATGAAGAATTCATTACAGCAACAATGCATATGAACAGAATGGGCAGAGAAGAGCATCTTTACACTGCCTTCCATTACTTCGATAAAGATAACAGCGGGTAATTATATAAGGATGATAATGATGATGATATGTAGATATCTATACTTTGGAGCATTTGTAAATGCTGATAGAGTGCTAATGATTTTCTTTATGATCAGTTATATTACAATAGAAGAACTCGAGCAAGCTCTTCGAGAGTTTGGCATGAATGATGGGAAGGACATAAAGGAAATCATTTCAGAAGTTGACGCTGATAATGTAAGCACCGTATCTCAATATCATGGGCATGAGGACGGTAATTAACAAGAAACTAGCCTTGCTCAGTCTCTCCTAATAAATGGGATGACTACACAATCTTCAACACAAATTCAACTATTATATTGTTTCCGAGTATTTATTCATTTTTTCTTAAATTTTCTATAATCTACTTGGCAATTCTAAAGGAACTGACACTTGATGGATCTAGACAGTTCGAAAGAAACGCATACCAAATGCATTTTTTATGTTTAGTTTTAATGTCATTCTTAGACTAAGCAAAATTTTCAATTACATGCAGGATGGCCGAATTAACTATGATGAGTTTGCAGCCATGATGAACAAAGGTAATCCAGATGCGTTAACAAACCCCAGAAAACGACGAGAAGTTTCACTCCCTAAATTTGATTAAGTTCAACACGGGAGATCTATAAATTCATCATAAACCTCAATTTCTTCATCAGATTTCGGAATACAAATTTCATCATGGGTTTTGTAAATCATGAACACTAATGTACATGTTGTAAGATGCTAAAATCTGGAAGAAATACTGGTGAGGCTTCTTTCAAGAGATTAATAGTAATTGAGGTCTATATGATACTAGGGGTGTTAGATTGATTGGATGTACGAATATTTGTACTAATGAGATAGAAACTACTACTTTATCTCTATTGATGTAGCATCCAAAATGTTACACATGAACTGACATTAATTCTTCTGGTATATGCATTTACTTCTCTAGCTATCTGTTTCTCTACTTCTACTTGGGGGAATGTAATGGACATAAAAATTGTTTGTCGTGGCCAGTGGCAGATCCAGCTTTAAAGCTTAGCTCGAGTGGACATCGATCAATCAACGTTGACAATCAGCGATCGTA
>CAIGRB010073315.1:1583-30748 GCA_903798255.1 Fraxinus quadrangulata | reverse complement strand
ACGTAATTCAATACATTTCAAAATACAAAAGAAATACGCAATACAACATACTGTAACTGTGATATTAGATAACTACATTCTACGGGATGCCATCCTAACATTATCTCTGATATTAGGATCGTATGATTCGATAACGGGGCATTTCCTTGGATCAGCTACAAAATCATCTACGTTGAATTGAGGTTGGGACTTCTTTGTATTATTTAATAACTCTTGTGCTGGACTAGAATCAATGGCGGGACTAGATGCACAACTAGACGAAGAAGAACTAGGTATGGACTTTCGTTTCAGTTGAAAAAAATCGTTTTATAATCTGCAAAATGCCCCAATTCATTTTTCATTTAAAATTGATTAAAAAACAATCTACACATGGTTTAATTGAGTCCAACATCTTATCCATTAATTTTTTTTACTTATTCCTAATTTCCTAAAAACCTAAATTCTCAAATCATAATTCACAAATCAAAATTATAACTCAAATTATTCATTAACGCAAATATCTAATATTCCAATTTGTCATTGTCATTATTCATTAACACAAATCAGATAATACTCTCAAATTCACAAATTCTCAATTTTCATAAATCATAAACCTTAACATTCGGCAACAAAATTCCCAATATTCTTAGATTCTCGAATTCACAAAATCTCCAAATTTCAAATTCACAAAATTCAAAATCTAAAAACTACGATCCACATGCTCAATTCACAAATCACAAACACATTCCTAAACCCTAAACATAATTTATAAAACATATATAACAAATCAAACAAATTAACTAAAAAAAACAAAAAAAAAAAAAGGAAAAGAAAGAGGAGAGCAACGAACTCACTGTGATATGTGAACTTGTGAAGACTGACTCTCATTTCTTAGTCGCTCAAACTTAAAGCAGGCAGCAACAGCAAGCCAGCAACGCAAAATCGCACTACTGTCTGCTGGAGCCTGAACGTCATGCCGGACGGTCGGAGAGGCGGAGACCCAAGGCACAGAACCGACAGCAGCCGTACAGCAAGCAGGCAGAGATGCACAGCAGCACAGACAGGAACTTTCGCAATCACCGGTCATGGTTTGATTGTTGGGACTCTGAATTGGGGAGTTAATCAATTGGGAATGGATTTGGTTTTAATTGTGGCAAATGGGTTGTAAATTGGCCCAATTCATTGGGCCTTGACATATCAAAAAATGGCCCAAACCATTGAACCAAACCAAACGGCCAAACCAGGAGGAAAAAGGGAAAAAAAAACACTTCAACGCCGACTGCCTTCTCCATTCTTTCGGGCGGACCCAGCACGGACTAGCCAGGTGCTAGGTTCGCCCCTGGTTGTGGCAAAACAATATGAATGCAACCAATTATCATTTTCACACAAAATTAAGCCCGTCTCTTAGCCTTATCAACCATAAATATTTGTGTATAGCACTTGAAGAAGGGGTTCATACCTCGTCAATTTAGGCAACATATGTCTTTGTGTCTGATTACAGCTTGAAGTGGCACAGCTTCTTGCTGTACATGTCCAAGTATCTCGTCCATATTTAGCTCACAGGGTTACTACAAATCAAATGAGTGAACCAGAATGCCGAAAATATACTTCACTAAGGATGGTTGCAATTTTAGCTTAACCAGAAATCTTTGTTCCACGAGGCCCCCAAAGCAAGTGGCTTGAAATTTTCTTGCATGTCAATGTTGCATTAACATGTTTTCAAAGCAAAACCTCACATAGAAGCCAATATTTCATAACAAACCTCCACTAACATGTTTTCATAGCCCGTTCAAGCCTCGCCTCAAAAGGTAAAGGGTCAAGGGTTGAATCGTTAGTAAAAAAAATTTAAAAATTACAAATTTTTTAGGTCAAACGGTTGGTTTTGAGTTGAACCAACCCGATCTTGGTGTGAACATTGATAATTACATGTTTAATAAAGCATATAAGTACTAGATAATATTAAATATACAAGTACTATTTACTTGTCAAAAAAATATGCGAGTACTATCTTATGTTATAGCATAACTAACGTATTGCAAATCATATATTCAGGTATGTGTACACTGGTTTGTACATAATCTAAAATGTATTAGTTTAGCGCATCTGAGGAAGAAATATATTACAATAATGTACCATACAATTCTATCAACTAAAGTTATGCTTTAACTCAAAACCTTAGCTTATGCCTTATTCCATCTTAACAAACATGAAAAATGCATTTCTTTACATAGTTTAAGTATGTAGAATTCTGATTAAAGTTTAACAATTTTATCTGATCTTCAACTCATCGTTTTAAACCGTTTTACTGGAGCTCGTAGGGAGGATAAGTATTCAGCATCTGCTTTGTCGATCCCATCAAAAAGATAACTAAAAGGTTGCATTTCAATGTACTTTCCCGAACCTGGAACAACCTTAAGTTCATCGTTTTCCCAGACGATTCTTCCTCCAGCAATGGTTACTTCAACTTTTCCCTACGAAAACAAAGAAAATAATTGTTTAAAACCTAAGGTTCCATAATTGGAATTTTTATAGATAGAAATAAACATGCTTCTAGAATTTTAGATAAGTAAGTTTTAAATTGAGTAATTTTTTTATTCGACAATATTGAAGATAAGTTAGTCACTTATTTTGACAAAAAGTCGAGTTACTTCAGGAACTTTTTTTTTACTTAGAAGTAAGAAAAATATAATTTATTCAAACATGTTTGATGCCATCTTTTTGTGCTGAGGCAAACCATGTGATTCAACTTCTACTATTCATTTCATCTTTGCTTTAAACTTGTACTAAATTTTTTGCTACATTATGTGGCTGCCTACACGTTATAATGCCTTAAAATGAAGTTGGCTTTTTGTCTTTTAGTTTGATGCAATCTCTTTGTACATGTTCATGTGCCAAGTTAAAAATACTCTTTTGTAAAATGGTTCAAACATGTTTGGCAAAGAAGTTACTTAAAACTAATTTTTAAGCTCAGCCACAAAAGACATCATCTTTTTTCGTGTTGTCACAACTTATCATAGTACTCGGATGATACAGCTTGTTTCTTCGTGTTGCATCTTAAACATGCACTACACTTACTAGTTCACTACAAATGGGGAGGATAAATACCTTTCCTCTTCGTCCCTCATAAACATTTGTATCTGATCGAGAGTGGTGGAAACTTGAACTTATCTCAAAACTTGAATTGGGATTCAATATGATAATATCAGCATCTGATCCAACAAGTATTGCACCTTTTCTCGGATACATATTGAAGATTCTAGCACTGAAAAACAATAAGAGAAGAAAAATATGGACTCGAAAACTTACTTTCCGTAATTCTTTCAGTAAAATGGGATGAACTTCTAGGAGTTCGTAGTGTGTTACATGAAAATTAAAAATTTTCAAAAGGTCAACGAAATGAACATACCACTCGGTACTTGTCAACCTAACATAATCAGTGACGGATATTTGTCCGGACACCTAGCACAAATAGAATAACACGCAAAGGGAATGAACAATGTGAGTAGAGATGGGAAAGAAGAAAATGTTAATGATGACTATTCTCCAAATTTAACACTTCGAGCAAAATCACCAGTTCCCAAACTAAGAAGAAAAGAAAAAAAATGAAGATAGAATGGTGATAGTTTGAGTCTTTTGTAAACCGTGAACCGATTTTAAAGACATATTTTTAGCAATAAAAAGGAGTAACATACCACCATTGAATCCCAGACTATATGCATTCTCTCCTCAAGACCTAGAGGACAAGAAGAGCCACACAGCAGAATTGTAAGTAAATACCCAGAATAACCCATGAACTCAGGCCAAAAATTTATCTGATATCGAAATATGAGGAAGATTTTAGAGCGCGCTATTACCATTTACACCGTTCGGTATTTTCCGAAAATCATCAATTCCTAGTGTTTTTTGGGTAGAATTAAAGGTACAGTGATCAGTTCCCACTAGCTGCAACATGTAAAGCACCTTATTAACTATAAAAGGTACAGATATAGCAATTATCTGGATAAGTGTAACCTGAAAATCAGAAATCCATGCTACAGCAGGATAAATTTTACATGTACCTTAAACCAGAATATAAATATTTATATAGAAACCTCTTGGGAAAATAGGTTTTATGGATAACATAATAAACTAATGCATAACTTGCCAGCCTTCCTAGCATTTTGATAAACTCCATTTATAATTTATAACTGTTAAATAATATGCGCTGATACGACCAATAGTATTATAATGACTAGAGAAAAACCTGCAGAATCCCGGTTGAGAGAGCAGCCTGAAGAGCCTTTCCATGCCCTGGTCCTCGAATAGGTGGGCTCATAACAAACCTGTAACATAGAAGATCACGATTCTTGCTTAAGGTAACTAAGCATGACTTCATTTGGTGGCATAGCAAAGTGTAAATGTAAAACTAAGGGGAGAAGAATGAACTCTTACTTGGCTGCTATCTTGAAATCGGGATCCCAGAGGCAAGAATCATCAAGGACCAAACCCGAAACTACTGGTTCTCCAATGACCCTTTTTCCTACACGTAATAAAATTAAAATAAAAAATACATCAAAAGATTAGCTTCTACTGTGTAGATGTTAAATTCAAGAAAAACATTGTTTTGCGTCAGTTCATTTTTTATTTTTTGTCTTTTGATGCTTTGGAAATCAACAGATACAGTGTCACAACACTTGAGAGGCTGTTCAAAGCTAAAGAAAAACAAAGAATATAAGGAAAAGAATGCGAGTTTCTTGTACAGTAAATGTACACTTGGAAACAAATGTATATTCTCTTTGGGGTGCTTAGTATAGTTTTAACTTAACAAGAATTCCTGTATGCACATCAGAAGAAATGATGTGGAAGGAGACGATGAAAACTTAATAGGTTTGGAATAGAGGGAAGCGCTAGCTTAAGACGTGAGGGAATTCTATAGAAATTATATGGTTTTGTAAATATGGGCACTGGGAGGTTCCCGGATTAAAATATAAATATAGCAACTTCTTGTGGATTTTGAGCAATAATTATTTGTAAAATTTTTAATTGTTACAAACCTGATTTTCGAGCTCTAGCTATTTCTTCCATTGCATCGATGCTCATGACATGAACGACGTATAGAGGAGTGTTCACGAAACCAGCTAAGCGAATAGCGCGACTAGTTGCCTCTCCCTCTATCTGCGTGAATTTTCAACAAAATTTGGAGCTTAATAGGAACAAGACATCTAAGAAAACATTTTTAACATCCATACAGTAATGCCACCATACTTATAGCTGCTGCTACAGAAAAATGGAAGGGCAATCTGGATATAACATCTTAAAATTATTACAAAGGCTAAAAATTGCAGGGTTGAGCATTGAAGATTGAATAAGATATTAAGGTTAGACCGATTAGACAAAAAGAAAGAGATTAAAATCTAAAAGATGCCTTATGTTTTCTGCAAGAAATCTAACGATTCAAGGGTTGGTAATTAGATGAGAAATCAATAGATTGAAAATAAACGAAACAACTAATCAAATTCAGCTGTTGAGGGCCCATGCAAGAGCTTTAAGCTTAAGCAAGTTGACGCTGGATGTCAACACAAAGGTAAATGTTAGCATGTTAAACAATGTCTGTCCAGCAGATCATCATTCTCTAAAGTTCTATATTGCCAAACCCATAATTCATTTAGAAACTGTAAAAACATGGAGTAAAAATAACCATGTATATAGGGTATAATATATAGTACTTCACTTAAATGAGAAAAGAAGCTCAACTTTTCAAAAACTGAACATAAATATGATTTTATATTCTATTGCGATATTCCTTCAGTAGGAGAAAAACTTGAGAAACATGCAGAATTGCAAGAATCATTGAACATAAGAAACTAACAAATCGTTGTCAGCATGTAATACATTTTCATAACAAGGAGAACTCATTATGATATTACCATTGGTGGCCTCGAAAGTGCATGACCCTCTGGACCAGTAATGCCAAGTTCAATCATTCTCTTCTGCCCTTCAAATACCGCATCTCCGTTTTCTGCATGAACCATTGCCAAGGCACCAAGAGATTTGCATTTCTTGAATCCCTCCAATAGAAGCTCGTCGCTAATCATAAGAGAACCCTTATAGGCCAGGAAGAATTTAAAAGAATTGATACCTATAAAGGGGAAAAACTAGTCATGATTTTACAAAGAGCCGACATCAAAAGGAGGTAAAATTTGCTTTGCAAACCCTTCAAAAATGAAGCCAGAGACGTTGATCGTGTTCAAACCTACTACTTATAAGAACACGGACCTTTGTCCTTAACCATAACTTCCATTTCTTTTGAAACAGTCTCATCCCATTTTGTGATTGCCATGTGGAAACCATAATCCATGCAAGACTTCTTTGCCTTTTCTACATAAGCTTCATAACCGGCTGACAAACTCCCATTTACAGGAATTATGAAATCAATATGCATAGTTGTTCCACCAGCTAATGCAGCAGCCTGTCCGCTGAAAAAGTCATCAATTGTCTCAGTGCCCATGAACTCCATAGCCAAGTGTGTGTGAGGATCAATTCCTCCTGGTATTATCACAAATAAAATATAATCAAGTATAAAACCCTCCTAGTTCATGTGAATTTAAACTTAAATTCCAAACATAAGAAGCTATATCTTAGCAGTTCCTTGTATGTGTTCAAGACTAAACTTAAATAGGCAAATGTGTTGCCTTTTTCATGGTTTAAACTTTTAGATGAGGAGGTTCAACATGGTATCAAAGCATTCAAACATCTTGAGTTCAAGTGTAGCTATCACAGATCTATGGAAATAGTTCGCTTGTGTGAAGTCTTTGATGGAAAAATGATGCATGCCTACATGTGAGGAGGCATCTTGAAGACTAGATTTGCATAGATAAATGTGCCTGGCTCTAACAGCTTAAGTTTTTAGTAAGGTGGTTCACAGAATATAGGATGCACTAGATATGAGCAAGAGCACACATTCCATTTTTTCTTTATAGGGTATTAGCAAGAAAGATAAAGAGCAAGGACGTTTAAGATCAGTAAAATTCCATGTCTATTAAGGAGAAAACTGTACAGAACTTGATGAGGAGATTTCGGTGAATGATAGTGCGAAAATATTGAATCTGTGTAAAAATTAGTATATCCGCCTGTACATTTGAAGTTATGCAATATCACCATGGAGTAACAGGGAAATTGTTTAGATAGATGAGTCAAGAGCTAAAATGCCAAACATTGTTACCTATACTCTAATTAGACTGCAACATTTACCAGTAAATATGTCAAAAATCTAATACTATCCCAGTATCCAAACTCTATGCCCAAACCGAGAAAGTTTATGTTTCAAGCAAGAGGTAACTTACTGTACTCTCGCATTTGACTGGCCAAAGCTCAACAATTCATAGTTGTCAAGGGTAAATCCCGATAATCATGTTTATCATATGCATAAATGTAAAGACAAAATAAGACCCGATACAACATTTCTAGAATTTTTTACTCCAAATGGAGTCATTCGTGAAGAAATGTTCAAATTTATTAAGATACCTAATTGTCACGCAACTGAGGGAAGTGTATTACCTGGCATGACATACTTTCCCATGGCATCAATAACTGTCACGTCATCACCTACCTGCAGATCCACTCGGTAAATCATATGCCACTATGATAAAACGACACATTAACATGCAAGGCACAAATAATTCTAAAATTACATCCAGGCCAATGATTGAATTCCAATATTTCATAGATTCAAATGATGGTGGAAGTTCTGAAAAAAAATTAATAAATAAAGATAGAATGAACTAAGGTACAGAAAGAAAACGGATAATGTACAAATTGTAACGACAATGTAACTTCTTGTTTATAGAAAGTTGTAGGCACACCAGAAAAAAATACTGTAATTGCATTTCGCATACACTACAAGCAAGAGAACGCCAGCTATAGATCGTAAAATAAAGAAAAGAAAAATGGGAGAAGAATTACATTGCTACTGAACATGATAAGATATAGCAACTTACACAAATTCAATTATCACAATCATATTACGACAATCGAGAAACTGAAGTACAACTCTTAATCTGGGGTTGGCCCTTTGTATGTGTTACAAATGAGTTATAGATTATATAAGCTATATGGTAATTGAAAGAATATAGAAAATGTATGACTTTTCAAGCATAACTGAAGTCAGTACAAACATCATTACAGGTGGATTTTTCAATAAATCTTCTTGATAAGCTTTCTGGAACCAGAGCAAAATGCAGCATATCCTTTGTTATTGTGTTCAAATACGGCAGCACGATTTTATTATTCGAATTTTGCAGAATACAAAACTATCTTAAACCAGACTCCCACCTCATGTCATGTGAATTTATTTGAACATATAGATGTGTAGATAAATAGGTTCAAATCACATTAGTAGAAGACAACTTTTCAACATGACATCAGTTTGCAGCACTATTCAAAGACAAACGCATTTTAAAGCTAGTGGCATACTTATACTTTATGTACCCCCAAATGTGTTTTTTTTCTCTTCAGAAATCAATTTGTATTTTCCATTTTGATTTTCTATTTTCAACTATTTAGTTTTCACTGCTCATATAGGTTCTTACAGGAGAGAACCTATGATCCAGCTTACTTAACTACGAGTAAATCTAATCACTCGTGTCAAGATCCATTAGAGCGATGAATTCATAGGTATTCCAATACTTCTCAAGCTAATAGCAGCACCTTTTAAGCTTAGCCTAACATGCTATTATGATCATAGGATAAGAGTTTTTCACAGTAACTAACTTTTTTCACAAGTAAGAAAAAGATAGCATATTAAAACATGTCTGCAAACAAAACTTTACTTAAAATTAAGTTTTAGGTACTGTTAATCTTAGCCAAACATGCTCTAAGTCATTAGCTTCCACTGGGAAAGTTCATCATTCAGTTTCTTATCAATTCTAGAAATTTGAACTAATCTACATTTACCTTGAAATTAGACTGCACTGCAGCAATAATACCATCCTCTATATACACATCAGCGACCTGTTGAAGGTGAGCATTCACAACTGTTCCGCCCTTAATCAGAATCTTCGAAGGAGAAACAGAATCAATCCCACATTCAGATTCACGGTATCCAATCCCAGCATCACAAAACTGCGACGAAAATAAATCTCAATAGGCAAAATTTTGGAATAGGACTTAAAAACGCCGTATAACGAAAATTGAAATCCCTCTAATTTAAACTTTCTCTGTTTAGTTGTTAACTCAACAATTCAAAAAATAATTATTTTGAAGGGAAAAAAACATTTTATTGCCAAGCTTCGTGCTTCGATTTAACCCAATATTTTTCCCGGCTTCTTGAATCAAAATACCAACAAAATCAACAGAATCATGGGATTTTTAACTAAAAACTACAAGTATGGATAGATGCACAATAGTTGACTAATTTAAGTTAATCAAGAATCTAAATGGGTGTCTGTTTGATTACCTGATTGGACTCTGAAACTGATAATAAGAGTGAAAGAAGAAAAATGGACTGAAATAATCGAGTTCTGAGTTTTGAATCCATTACGAGTTTGGCAATGGATTTCTGTTTTTTAATTTCTGAAAGTAGCAAATTCATATAAAAATTTTAAAAATTGGATAAAAATTTAACTGAATCAGGAATATTCTAGTTAGCGAGTGGGGGATTGCCCACTTATCAGGATTCACGTTGACCTTTCCACATTCCAAGGTTTTTATATACTTTCACGCCATCACCGCTATTTGCCTCTTTGTTTCTATTTTCAACAAATTATTAATTACGGCAATCTTTAATAATTGTTTTATGGAACGGAACCACCCCAAATCAGCGTCGAATTGAACTTTGACTGATTTTTTTTTACATTTACGCCAATTTTTTTAAATTGTATTTTCTTTATTTTCATGAAAAACGAATTATTACGAATTCTTATTTTTTAATTAATATGAAATTGAAATTCTTTTTTTTTCTTTTTTTTTTTTTGGCCAATCAAAAAGACCCTTAAGTCGAAAGAAGTGGTTGTTGAGTTTTAGGATTGAGAACTACGGATCCTCTGTGATATGACTGTTTAAAAATGATTTTGAATATATTTGTATATTTTCTTAAAGTGACTTATTTGGGGCCCGTTTGACAATCATTTCGTAGAGAAGTCAGTTTTTAAATAATGATTTTTTGGATAATATGTAATCAAAAAATAAAATAAATTTAAAATTTACGTGTTAAATATTTTATTATGATAATGTATGATTGAAAACTAGTTTGAGACAAAAAAAAACTTTTATTTTAGGTCTTGTTTGAAGCTATTAATTTCTTATAATGTATTTTAGAATAGTAGATTGATGGAGAATGTATTGTTAAAAAGTAAGAAAATTTTATTTGTTTGTGTGTATAATATTTTATTATGTAAATGCGTGATGAAAAATGTTATTGTAGTAAAAAAAATTAAAATTTTAAAAGAATGACAAACATGGACTTAATAGTTGTAGGCTCGATTTGAACTCTTTTTTTCAAAGGAAATTGCTAAACACGACTACGTGAGAAAGGACGGAATAATATTAAATATAGATATTTGAAGTGATCTGAACAAGAAATCATTACTCAAAATATTAGTTTAATGTAATTTGCCCAAAGAACAATGAAACAAAAAAGAGCCTATTTTTCAACGGTGTTAACTGATTGCAACATCTCAACATGGTTGAATTCAATCTACGGTGATAAAAATTCTTGCAGTGGCGACCTGAGAACACATACCGAATCACTTTTCCATTCGACCTTTTAAAAGTCGAGGGGTCGAATGCAGAAACATTACGTTGAAATTGTGATATACATGTGGTCTCATGTCGACCCTGTTGGACCCTTTCACCATTACATTTTCTTCCAATGCTAAACTACCTGTATGCAGGATCTTATAATTCTTATATAGCGCAGGGCGCACACAGTTTTTGTTTGTAAGTACTGCACTACAATACATGGTAAGATTAAAATGCTTGGGAATTTGTACTTTGCAAGTACAATGTTGTACTCTGTGTTACCATTATCCATCTGTTGTACTACAACGGGTCATTGTACGGCGTGGAGAAAGAATTTTCCAATAATTTTACCTAATCCATTGGACTGAAAATCCTCGTTGGAGACCCGATACAGATGAAATTATTTCCGAAACAAATTGGATTGGACTAGATTAGTTGGGATTTTATTTCAATTATAACTTGTGTTAATGTCCGATTTCACATCTTACTAAGGAGGGATTGGATGATCAAAATTGATACACAAGAAGATTGGACACTTTTGAGGAGAGTCACAACTCAGACCATTCCCTAACTAAAATGAATATCATGATTCTCCATTCCTATCAAACTCCTCCACCTAACTATCAACCGTTCTCAGTATGACATATGACAGTTGTGCCATCGTAGCTTATTTTCGACCAATCATAAGCCAATAACAATTACAGAACATCAGGTAATCATTGCCAAATGTCATAGTCCAGTCTAGGTGCTATAATGACCTTCTTGGTGGATCCCAACAACCTATCAGGGGACCAAGATTTGAGGCGATGGCACGCATTCCTAGTCTTGTAGCTAAAATGATATTCAACAGACAAGTGGTGTGATCTTTTGGCCTATAAATAGAGACAAATGACTCACTCCTAGCGCAGACCTAATGTATTCATAACACAAACTTATAACCGCTTCCTTAATGCAAATTGTTTTCATAACTTTTCAACAAATTATTTTACTGGTTTTCTATTAAGCTCATATTTGATGGTCATTAGTTTGAGAAAATTGGATTTTGAATTGTGATTTTTTGGGAGAATATGTGGTTAAAATGGGAAAAAACTTTTGGATTTACATGTAAAATATTTTATCGTGTAAATGTGTGGTTGAAAATAAGTATAAGAATTAAAGAATTTTAAAATAATGATTGTCGAACATGGGCTAAATTGGTTTAAATTTGTTACGTCATTTTTAGTCATCAACTACTCGTGTGTGTTCAAGTATTAGAATCGAGGATTAAACGGTTGTGATCAATTTCTCACTTAATTCGGCTCCAAATTATTATTTTTATGATTTTTCATTTAAATTATAAAAACTTAGTATATCTATTCAAAATACAACACTTTTATCACATGAAAATGGAATAAGGGGAAGTGTAACTGTTGACCTCGATTTCAGTAGGTTATGTGGCCAATGGGTAAATATTCTACGTGGATAACTTTATGCACACAATAGAAAATCGTTAGTCGCTTCTAGCCTTCTCCAGCGGTGGTGAAGGTGAACGCAAGTGCTTCGACGATCAAACAAGTTAATGTTGAAGAAGAAAGGAAATAACATACTTTAATTTCAAGATAACGAAGCAAGTGTATAGGATTGCATTACTCCTGAAATGAAAGTAAGTGTGATTATCTATAGAGGAAGAGACGAATTGGGGTCCGTTGGATGGAATATGAAACGGTCGCATCTATTGATCAAGGCTTCCTCTTCTAGGTATCAATCAATCAATCCCTAGGTGGACAGACATTTAATGCTCCCTAATGACTGACTTTTTTACGTCTACTGCACAAATATCATATCATATCAATCAATTGTGTGGATCTTATTTTGGCTAGACATTTGTATAAAAGATCTCTTATTTAATATAGATGAGGTGACATGATATTGTTCATGCAATGTCGTTCTACCTCTCGCCACTTCGGCATATATCCTTTCAAGGCGTATCACTTTGGGGCCTCGATCTAACCACAGATGTACAAGTGAACTATTTCACCTTGGCACTTCGACGGTGCGAGATGACTTGGAGCGTGGAACGTGGTGACTTGCTTATTTGGCGACGATCTGAAGCCTCTTCATAAGAGGCGTAACGGTAACAATAATGTTTGCATGATAAGTTACGGTTTATTTTTAAAACATAAAAGGATCAGGCTAGGCTAAGTGAGAGTGGTTTAATTTTGGTCCTCTTTCGATCAAGTTCTTTCATGCTAGAAAAAAATTGGTTTAGTCTTATTCTAAGCAATAATACAATTTCACAGCTCTCAATTGAAATTTATTTAGGAGTTTTTTACAAAGCTTGATAAAATAAATTTTATTGAATTTTGATAAAAAGTTAATAAATTATAATTGAAAAGTTAATAAAATTGTGGGTCCCATAAAATATGTAATTAAAATTTGAGTTTATCTAAAAGATGGATAAATTTTGACGAAGTTTTATAAAACGCCAACTAATCCAATAATCAAAAGCTTCATACTATAAGCACTTGGTACCTACTCTCTCCTTAAAACACATATGAAGAAACCTAACTTGTTTTAGTCCACGTTTGGTAGCGATTAAAATCGTATTTTTAGTGAATTATGATAGAAATTGATAAAATATATGGTTGAAAAATTGTAAATATCATAAAATATGTGATTAAAATTAATCATTGACTTTAACTCAAATTAAAATAACTTTAATACCTGTCAAATAGGGGCTTAATATTTTTTTGAACCAAGCTGCACGTATAGTACACTACAGGCTGGCCCCTCTAACTTGTACTCATATCATTTTCCTTTTCTTTTTTTTTGGCATCGAAGTGATTGTGTGAGTGGGACTATGGACATGTATAGGAGCCACATATTGATTAACATTGATGCCTCACTTTCGTAACATTTTCAGCGTCTTTCATTTTTTTTTTATAAAGAGTAATAATATTCAACACCATCGGTGTTAAATATCAGTTTATGCGGCGACTACATGTTATTAAATGATAGATTTCATATAAATATAATGTCATATAATTCATTTAATTGAATCTATCAAATATAACCATCAAAATAGGTGCTCGGCACCACTAATGGTAAACATCATTATTATTTTGTAAATGTCATCTAAGAGAGAATATATCTCCATTTTACTAGTACGTTTTGTAGTAGTTATTGGACCAAGTACTATTTCATCAATTTATTGTATTAGAACATCAACCAATATCAAATTTATTAAGAACAAAATTAAATTAGAAGTACCCAAATTACAATAGAGTAACACAAATGCAATCAATAGCATGCTCTAAGCCAAGTCCAAAAATATACTTTAAGCCAAGTTTGTCGAACTCATTTCTTTTCAAGCATGCTCTTGCACGCAACACTTCGTCCAAAAGTTATATCATATCAAAACAATCAATTTGAAACTACAATATAAGGTGATCAATTGAAATAAAAATTTAAGTTGGGTAATTAAAGACTAGCGTGAAGTATAATGAAGCTCAAACAAAGGCTAAATCTGGTAGTTGGGTGCCTTCAAGATTTCCAATAAATTTCCTTAACATCGGAGTTCAATTCTATGAAATAAAGGGAGTCATAATGATCATATTACATCGACGTCAAGGGTGTTAATTGAAGCGAACCACTCGCCGACTCGTGCTCAAACAACAATTTTCTCAAGCAAATCACATGACTTGCCTCGTGAGCCGACTCATAAAATATGAGTAATATGTATTTTTAATTTTTTAAAATATTATATGAGCTGCGAGTGACTAACTCCACAAAAGAGCAAATCGAATCACGTTTTGATGGAGCGAGCTAGCTCGTCCCCATTTAACAACCTTGTTAGTGCCCATCAAGCAAATTACGTCCAAGTGTGTTGTTAATGGAAGCCCTCCCAAAACCACACCTCCACCCCTTCACTCCAAACCCCCATTATTTCATGACCCCGCCACTCGTGGCCAAATTCCCGCTACCGCCGCACATCAACTACCTTCCGCCTGTTCGCTACCGACCAACTGTACACCTCAGAAACTACACTTCCCGAACCCTCAACCTCAAATTCGCCACCCAAAGTTTCCACCAGGGCTAGTAAAATTATAGATGCCCAGCAACTAAAATTTAACTGGCTCGACTCCCTCTCTTGCCCTTTTTTGGATGAGAATGAAAATAAATGCTTGAAAAAATCCGACTTCGGCAATGCCGGATCTGAATCATCCAGTTGGGTCGTGGGTATTGATCCGGATATTTCTGGAGCCTTGGCCCTGCTAATACCCGATGATTTTCCTCAGGTATTGGTTATTTATTTTATGTGATATTAGTTGACCAATACGGTACTATTGGCGACGATTTTGCTTTATAGTGACTAACGAACTTTCTAATGCAATCTTAGACCATCTTGTTAGACTCTCATTTATATTTTTTGCATGAATTACAGGTCATAAATATTAGCCCATGTCATTTTTAGTTTCATCAACATGGATGCTTACATAGTTGTACAATTCGTCCAAATTTGATGACAAATCTTGCATGACAATTTTTTCTTGCTGCCAATGTTTGATTTTGGCTAACCAAGGTACAGGGACTGAGATTTGAATCATGACTTCCAGTAATCATTTTTGGTGAAAAGATCATTTAATCATAGAAGGAAAGAAACACACGAGTAGATGCAAGATATCCTCAATTAGAAAACTATAGGGAAGGGACCATAGATATCCAAATGCAAGACTTGAACAGGACAGAGAGTGAGATTGGAATTGTATAAGCTCAAAAAGAAAAGATTTGCACAAGTAGACCAGAACAATCAACTTTCAAATCCTCTAGCGAATTGATCATGGGTATAAGATCCTCTAAATCCCGTTTGTTAAGAAAGTGATGCACCTGCCCAAATTATAAAAAACAGAAATTGGAGCATCATGAAGACAGGAAAGACAGTATGAGTGATGATAAGTCAGTGAAAACAAACACGTATTGTCTGGACGAGGGTCCTCCCAAAAATGAACATTAGAACCACTATCGATCTCGAGGCTTTGCAGAGGAAGATATAGAGAATTCAACTGTTAAAGGAACTTCAGCGGGCTATTATAAGTAGCATTAGAGGTGATTCCAGCATCCCATCCATTTGTTTGTAGATCTTATCTTCTTCTGAAGAGTCTTAATCCAGGTTCTCCATTTGTCCATTTTATTCACTTTGGCTGTTGACAGTTTCAGTAGCATGCTTATAATTAGATGAATTGAACTGGGAGTGGCAAAAGCATTGAATGAATGATGGATTTTCTTTTGAAAGTATGGCTGAGGATTGAAAGGATCATTTGATATTCTACAAAGACTAAGGCTCATGCTGGTTTACAGTAAGGGAATTTGTTGTCTAAGAACATGTCCTTGGTGGGAAAGTGGTTATGGAGTTTTTAATTGGAATCCAACTCCATTTGGCTCATAATTTCTCATATAACTACGATATTTGGAATTGTGCAAATGCTTTGAGAGTTGTACGTTTCTTGGTTCCTTCCAAGACTCAACCATTGTTTTTGAAATTTTGGACAGTTCGGGCCATTAAAATTACAATATTGGAGATTCTGTCAAACGAGGATTTACAAAACAAACAATGTTATAATATCACCTTTCTGGTTGGAGAAGGGTTATAATATCCAAGTTTATGTAGGAATTGTGAAAATGCTTTTGAGAGTTGGACGTTTCTTGGTTCCTTCCAAGACTCAACCATTGTTTTTGGAATTTTTGGACAGTCGGGCCATTAAAAATACAATATCGAAGAGATTCTGTCAAACGAGGATTTACAAAACAAACTGTGTTATAATATCACCTTTCTGGTTGGAGAAGGGTTATAATATCCAAGTTTATAATATAGACAGAACAATATCATACAGTGTAACAGACCCTGCCCATCTCTGTCGCGTGCTGAACACGTCCTGTTAGCATTTATCTTTTCTTTCCTCCACTAGCAAACTTATATGCTTATTATACCCTTTGGCTTGATCCTATATGGTATCTTTCAAAATTCTAAATGATCGATTGCCAAGTTCTAACCTTGTAATACACATTAGTGCCAGAATAATAACAATCATCTATGAAAAGGTCAGGTTAATATTTATGTGACCAACAATACTGTTCATATTAATTTAACAATTTATTAAGTCGATACCTATTTTATTTAACATAAACTAGTGGCCTAATCACTAAATAAAAATTTCATAATGGTATTTATTTTCGTTGATGCCTAATTAGTTCACCTAACTTCTCTTCACCAATCTTGTAGGTATTTGATTCTCATTTGAAAGTACTGATTGGCAAAAGAGTACGGAAGCGAAGTGACAATTGGGATTACAATTGCAAGTTGTTGTTTGCATATAAAACTCAGTTTAATACCTAGTAAGCCGTTGATTTGGTACACGGCAATGGAATAGTAGTACACCCTTTGGTATAATGATGGAATGAGTGGAGTTTATTCTTTTTTTGTTAGGGCGGGGTTGCAAAAGGGATTTACCTCCGATTATCCAATTTTTTGTTAGTTTGTCATGACTAGTGTGAATTCAATATTAATATACTCTTTGACTGGACCTTCATCTTTAGCTGAAAGGTAATTTGATTGTGTTGAGATTTTGTTACTTTCAGGAACCACTGCATATATCGAGCAATCAATTCCATATCCACAAGATGGTAAGCAGGTTAGAAATCAGTCAGAGAAAGGAATGTTGTTCTTTCCTCTCAGAAATTGTTGCTATACATTACTATTCCTATTACCGATTCCATGTTATTAGGTTTGTCTTTCGTGTACTTTGAGCTTCTTAGTTCTTTTGTTATGTTTATGATATTAACTCAAAAACTCTGGTACTATGCATGATGTGTGCTTTCGGTTGATAAATTTGATCTTTCATCTGGTAAAATATGTTTTGGTGTGTTGCATTGTAGTGTCAAGTTTAAAGGAATATATGTTGCACGTTAGTTTCATATTCATTCTGGTTCTGTCATCTCATGTTTGGATCATTTCTAAGATTTGTCCCCATTGTGTGTCTCAAAGCATAGTATAATTAATGAACTCAAATTCAAAATAGCTAAAAATGCTTATTGCGCTGTATGGTTCATTTGCAATTGTGTTAATTTGATTCTTTCCTGTTAGTAAGAGTGCTCTAAAAGATGCATGGAAAGGTAGATACTTCTCATTTACGGGTTGCTTGAAGCAGCAAGAAATTCCCAAATTATCTGAAAGCCTGCCGATCCTGAAAGGCCACCATATTACGTGAAATTAATCATGGGCCTCCAAGAAAAACCACTATACTATTACAGAAAATCTATCTTGCCATGTTCCTCATGCATAGGAATAAATGTCAAATTTATTTGGTCACAGAGCAAAACCTTCTTTCCTTATCTGCTAGTGTCGTCCATCTCTCCTTGTGTCTATTGTAATTGAATGATAGATGCCAATTTCAATTTCTTGAATTCGTTCCCCATTCAAGAAACTTCTCTCTACTATTCTACTTTCCTGCTATGTGCGCTCCATCTCTCCTAGTCAACAGCCTCATCTTCTTAGTAATATTACAGACATCTCAAGTCGACTCCTCCAGATTTAGAACTTCTGCTTAATAGAAAAGTCTCTGTTTTCCCACATCCACTGCGTTCAGTTGGCCTTTTATATGGTTCACTCTTTGCAATCTCTCGTTTATAACCTTCATGCCATATTCGATTCTTCAGAATATTGCTAAAGCCATCCCTGCTAGCTATATTTTTGTTCTTTCTGATGATACCACAATTGAACTAGAAGCAAGACTGCAGATGCTTTATGCCTCTTGAATTGTAATCCACCACTTCTTCGAAATATCAGCCCAATTCCTTTTAAGAGACCAGATAGCCTTTATATCTCTTCACTAAGATATTTAGCCGTTCCAAATTTCTTTTTCCATCTCATTAAACACCATCTCTGACTTGGTCTTCTTCTCCTTTGAATGTGTATTTGTGTCAAAAGAATTATAATGAATCTGATTTGGACAATTGTTGCCATTTTTTCATCTTAATTTTCATTTTCATAGGCACCTCTCCTTTCTAAAGTTGCTTCTTTGTTATGAAATAGGTACCCTCGCTGCATATATTTTGTTCCATCCTATAGTTTGTTTGTCTTATTTATCTGAAATTCATTTTCGGTTCCATCTAGGGATGGTGGAGTGGGGGATTTGGATATGGACTATGGCTTGGAACCTTGGTTGCCTCAGGATTTTCTGTTGTTCCGGTCCCATCATTGTTGTGGAAGAATGAGTTTAAACTTGCAGGGAACCGCTCGAGTAAGGTTCGTCTGATATTTCACAGGATAGAATGCGCTTGTATGGTTATTAATATTCAGCTGCTTCTGTTCTATGCTTCATGAGATTACCACCTTTCTTACATCTCGTGGAACAGATTGATCACCATGTAAACCTTCAAAGTTTGTAGACCCAGGGGATTTCAAAACTTTGGTCTAAATCCAACCTAAACAAGTTGAGTAACAAACCAGTATTCACGATGCTTAGAAAATGAAATATGACTACCATTACATTTTGTGACAGGATGATAGTAGAGCGCTCGCTTCCACTCTGTTTCCCTCTTTGAGTTCCCTGTTGAAAAGGAAGAAAGATCATGGTATACTCTTATTACCATGTAGACTTGTTGCCTATAAAAGTATGAAATCTGTAGATGAGATTGTCTTTCTGTTGTAGTTATGGGATATGAAGTTGAACGATCATGCCAACTTGCTCGAGAGAGTTCACTGGGAAAATCTTTCGCGTCCCAAATGAATATAGATTTTGACCTGGGGACTTTCATCCATGCTGTGCCTCAAAAGACAGCCTTAGACTAAATAAGTCTTTTTATTTTTACTATTATGCACATTGCACTGGCGCATAGCATTATAGTGTTCAGGCCTGACCCTTTATGGCTTGTTTGAAAAGGTGGAAAAAGAAACTAGAATCTTGTACATTGTGATGAACATTACTGCGTATCATATATGCACTGACTGTTTCTTAAGGTCATTACCATTTGGCAGAGTGAATCTTTCAAGTGATTTTGACACCAATCCAGAGCAATATTCCTGTGTCAATTTTAAATTATTTGGTAAATAGATTCAAAAGATACAAAACATAAAAATTGATCTTACTTTGTCTCTGTATTCTGGCATTGAAGATTTCTCTAGGGAGGCAATTGCAGACTTGTATATATTGTTTTTGTCGATTCTGATAGTAGATTATTACCATATGCCAAAAGTTTGGAAATTTTGCCCTTTTCCTATATTCTGCAAGTATTTCATCCTTGATGGTGTGGAATCAAAAAAAAAGCACTTGCAACACCATTTCTACATATTATTATGTTACCTCAAGCCTACCTAGGGAATATGGGCATATTGTAAATCTCTCTCTCTCATTTTTCAGGCTCTTCAAACTACCATTTAAGTTTCGCATTTCCTTTTCCTGAATACATAATCATATGAGTTCTCCCCTATCCATGTTGAAGCTTTTAGATGAAGTAATCATGCCCGCAGATCAAGTATCACAGCTCCCTGTTATGATAATTGTATGTGCTTGGTCCATTTAGGGAGAAATCAAGTTGCATGTAAGATGGTGCCAAAGAATAAATGAACTCTTTTCTTTCCTTAAGAAACTTTAAGATGAGGTGGTCATGGGACACTCATTCCATACCCACCCTGCAACACAGGCATACAATAATTGAGGAGGAGTGGGGTTGGCTGTGATGGCAAATATAAGATCTTATATCGGACAATTTATCTTCTTTTTATATCAGAATGTCCCAGTTATGCTATAATGCTCTGGGTTCTGGAATCATGCAGGTCGAGCTGAGGCTCTACACATTGCTGCCTATGGCAAAGGGATGAAGGCGAACCTTAATTCCTCGTGTACTGTGAAAGATTTGACGCCGTAGAAACAGAACATTGCAGTCTGCATTTTATTTGCCATATCCACCTCTTAGCTGCTCGGGATACTACAAGGGAGTCAACTTTGTTACATGCTATCATTAGATGAAAAGAGGATATTGTCCATGGAATGGAAGAGTCAGTTAAAAGGTTTTACTGATTTTGTAACTTTTCCTATTTTTTCATGTTGGTGTCAGTACTATTAACATATTTTTTGGGATTAAGATCCCTTTTGTCTCCCAAAAAGGGTACCATTATCCCCTTCAGGATATTGTCGTAATATAGATGTAGATTAGAAGATTGTGAATATCTTCTTAATAGTGTAAGATTGGAATTCTAGTCATCTGCGTATGTTGACGGTTGTGGCTCCAAAGTTAGTCTATCATAGGATCTTTTCCCTGCTACTTGTTATATACCATGTTGAACTACTTGAAACTGTTGAATTTGTATTTTTACAAAGGTACTTGCCACACTAGAAAGGATGTTTCGAAGAATTCACAGCGGAGCTAATAAGATGGAACATTGTGTCAACAGTCAGGTAAACCCCAACAGAACGAAAAAGATGCAAGACTATCAAGGTAGCTTGTGTTTAGATCTTGTAGAAAGTTGGACGATAAATATAGCATAGAGAGGAAAATTATTCAGTGTTCCTTGTATATTTCCCTGCGTGATGATAACCTGCATTAGTTAAGTAAGGATTGTTCAAGTCTACTGTTTGAGCCTTAGTTGCATACATCACTGCACTTTCACTTGGCACCTATAGTAATGATAAATGGCTAGTCCTTCTCTTGAATTCTGAAACTTTGATGCTATTTGAAATATTCACGGATTCTTTGAAGTTCGTAATTTTTCTTCTCATGCATTTACTATAATCCTGACTTAGTTCTTAGTGCCACAACCCCTACCCGCATAGGGAAGGACATAAACCCGACCCCCAGAAATACATCCCAACACTATTAAAACTTTATGTTTTGAAGAACGGGTCATTTCAGAAGAACCAAATTACACAAAAGTCCTGTTTTACAGTTGAGATTGCATTTTCCAAGGATGAAAATTCATACCATAACTCTTCAAGAACTGTCTATCTTTCCATTTACAGCCAGCAACCATTTGAAAACAGCTTTAAACCTCAATTCCCTCATAGAAGAAAAATACCAATGCATGGAAGCCAAAATGTTGAAGAAAGAGAGCTCTTACACCGCTATAAGGAGGTTGAAACTCATTCTCTTCATTTAACAGCATCAGTTTCTACTTCGTTTCTTGCATGTCCTCTTCGGTTTTCCAAACTACATCCTCAAGGCAAGTTGAAAGGTTTTTGTAGAACTACAAAACAGACAGCGAACATAGAAAAGTGGAGAGATTATTATATTAATTATGTTGTATCAAAAGAATACAGTAACACATTCAAGTCTGTAAAAGAACTGGAAAAAGACACCATGAGGTTCTGTCGGAAATCTAAAGTTTCATCCATCATTTTTTTATTCAAAACTAAAAACAAATTATGGAACATAATTTTTGTAGACTGGGTACCTTGTGGAACTCTAAAGTATCTCCCTTTGCCTTTCTCACCTCAACCATATGCAGAGAAGGGGCAACTTGGAAAACCTGATTCAAGTGCATAAACAGTTAGAACATAACGTATATGATTAACAAATCTTGGTTAAAAGAAAAATATAAACGAACTCTTGGATTACTTTTTTCGAGATTAAAATTGTACTCGGGTAAAACAGCTGATTGGAGTCAGCGTTGACGTACCTCAGTGGCAACATTAAGGTTTCCCTTTCTTCCGGCTTTTACATTTTCTAGCCTCATCTGTGATAAATTATGGAAAATGAATAGCTTTAGTATCAGGATATCAAACGAACTTAAAACTATTCACTCCCTATTAACATGACAGCAGTCTACACAAGCATATGAGACTGTGTACCTTGTAATTCTTCTTGTGAACATCAAAACCGAGAGGTTTTGCAGCTTCTTCAATTTTATTGATTATCTCATTGGCAGGGCGTGTAGATGTGAACCTTGTTTCCCTCTTGAATGCCTGCAACTAATAGAGTCAGAAACGAAAGATAAACGGCAAGAGAATACACCTTTGTACACATAATAAATTCTATTTTTTTAACTATTCAAGCTTGGAGCATGTTTGGCTAAGCTTAAGAATTGAACTTACAAGTAAATAACTAAATTTTCAAATAAATAATTCTTTTATTGGCATAAATTAGAATGAAGCAAGTTACTTATTTCAATAGTAAGGTAAGAATTACTTCTAAAATAACTTTTTTTTCTCTCTTAAAGTAAGAAAAAAGTAGCTTATCCAAATGTCTCAAAACAAAAATCTACTTAATTACTTAATGATCTTTAACATTAGAAATAAATGATTACTTATGTCAGCATGGCATCCAATCCAATTAAAGCAACCCTGTAAAAAGAGATTATTAGAGCTAGTCTCCATTATTTTGATCTTGTCCTTGTGGAAACTAGACCTAGTAGGCAGTATAGTACTTTAACAAGTATAAACTCCAATGCGGGAAACCAGGGACGTCTATGAAGAGAAGAAATAAATTCCAACCTGTTCTTCCTCGAACAGATTCCCAAGGTCGAGACCTTTTGACATAGAAATCAACTCGAATGCATTCATGGCTGCTGGCTGCTGCTCCTTTTTCTCTGTCACGAGATATTCCTGTAGTAAGCAATAGATGTGCAGTCCATGAGTATTTTTCAACAATTTGTTAATCATAGATAGTTGGTAATTAATAGGTTCATTTTCTTCGCAAATTCACCTCAGAATCCTTAAATACAGCTTCCACATCATCCAAATTCGTATCTTCTTTCTCATCAAATACTGGTGGTTTATAGTCTTTCTTAAACCACTCGTCCTCCAAAATTTCTGGGATTGTAATGCGCTGGACAAACGGATATATCATGAAAGGGGGGAAAAAAAGCACAAGTTGGAACCCGAAGAACAAAATGCTAAGCTTCTCTTTTCTTCTTCCTAATGAATTTCTCTAAAAGGAAAAACTTTACTTTCCATTTCCAACAAAGTCACCATATAGATAGAAATGAACATTGTTGATGGATTCAAGATATTTAACTCTTTAGATTCTTTATGTACAAGAGAACTTGCATTAGCACGAAAAAAACAGTATGCTTACAGTGATAGGATTTGGATTCAGGATTCGAGTAATGAACTTCCTGGCATTGAAGGATATCCAAGGAGGGCAAGTGAATTCAGCAGAAGAGATCTGGACAAGCCACAAAGGTGACGATGAGGCTACCAAAGAAAAAACAGATAAAACTTGATAATCAACACAATTTAACAGTCATAATGCTCACTTTATTATATAGGTTCATGAGATTAGAATCATCAAATGGCAAGTAACCTGCAAGCAATACAAAGAGTATGACTCCACACGACCACAAGTCCGCAGTTGCCCCATCATAGCCTTGATCATCTAGAACCTACACATAATTTCATCTCTGTTTGAAGACTAAATTTATTTAAATAAATGTGTCCCATTTCTAAAAGCTTAAGCTTTTAAACGAGGTGGTTCAACAATCTCATTATTCAAGACAAGTGAAAAAAAGAAGCAGCAGTGCATATATGCGCAGGAATGAAGTACATAGTTCAGTAATTGTACCTCGGGAGCAACATAGTTTGGAGTTCCACAGGTAGTATGCAGCAAACCATCATCCTGTTAAATCAAATTTGTGAGAATTCTATTTTGCTCTGACTAAATGACGCAAAGTAAAGGTGAAGTATAACAAATATCTTGTGCATGGAACCAAAATGAGTCCAAAGCATGCATTTGATCGTATGGTTTATAGTAAATGCAATAACTATGTTTGTTTTGCATTCCCGCATTGTCCAAGACAATTTCCTTCTGTCTATTAGCATTACTGAAATATCCTTCTTCAAAACGACTAATGGATGATTGGTTATTTAACCACATCCTTTTTATTTTAGCCTGCACGTCCAGTCATCCACTTTCCTTCTGATCAACCCAAGATAGGACCCAGAAAGGACTAGACAAAAACTTGAAGAAATAAAAAGAATCGATCCATCTTCATTCAAATATGTCCCTATTTTTACAATTTTTTGAATCAAGTGACGAGCCTTCCATAACAGGATGGCCATGACATTATTAGTGATATATGTTTAAAAACTGACCATAAGCCTAACAAGTTTTGCATGCCAGGTTTCTAGTTTCAAGTTCCTCGATAACAAACTCGGATGTCATATTTACCCCATTTGAATCCTTCACCCTTGGAGCCTAGAGTGTCATCAATACACTTCACTTCTTGACATAGTCCTCAACTACTTGACTTCATAACCACAACAGCTGGTCATGCATAGAAAACTGCATCCAACACATTTACACGTTTCTTGCCCTTGCTAAGGGCCAAATTATGGAATAACTGCTGAGAAAGACAGTTAACCCTGCTAAAAAAACATTTTGCAGTAGCCGCAAGTTGTTTCATCATTCATTTAACAAATATGTCATAAGACTATTGCAGAAGAATGTTAAAATTGATCAACTGAGGTAAAAAAATTCATAAGCCATGATCCAATGTTCACCTTCACTTGCTGAGACAGAGCACTCAAACCAAAATCAGAAACTTTAAGGTTCCCGGATGCATCCAACAATAGGTTTTCGGGCTACACGAGCAAACAGATAATGGACAATGAGCTGCCTATGAAACTGAAAATATAAGATTATATGTTACTATAAAACAATGTAAATTACCTTTAGATCTCTGTGATAGACTCCCCTGCTATGACAATAATCAACTGCATTAATAAGTTGCTGAAAATATTTTCTTGCTTCGTCCTCTCGCATCCGTCCTTGATTTACCTAAATTGAGAAAACTCGTGGCATTCGTTATATCCAGTTGAGACCACATTAAAGAAAAATTAGCCCATTAAGGTTGCCAGCCAGAGAGAGAAGGATAAAAACTAAAGTTGAAGACATTAGCAGGCCACTCAAGTCCACGAATCCTACAGGACATGAGTAAGCCAAAGCAACGGCAGTATTTATATCATTCGTGGGTATGGCTAACTCTCCATGAGGTATAGCACTATAAAGAAAAATGGAGAATACCGAGCATGTTTGGTTAAGCTTAAAGTAAGTACTTTCTGTTTTCAAACAAGATTGCATAAGTCTCTTTTTTTCTTACCTTAATATCACAATAAGTAACTTATTGATTTCTAATTTTGATACTCATTTTAAACCTTACAAAGTAGACTTTTTGAGCTTACCTATACATGCTCTAATGCAGGAAGCCAATATTTTATGTTACATATTTTCATAAAATTATGAAAATTCTAATACTGGTATGATAAATTTTCTCCGACTTACAATTTTGTCAAAGAGCTCTCCCCCGGTGACGAATTCCAAAACAATAAATATCTTTGTCTTGCTCGCCATCACCTGAATAAAGACAACAATATTAGACATTCTGGCCTGACCCCCACAAACGAGCAAAGAGAGGGGGGGAGAGTTCCACCAACCTCGTACAAGCGGACAACATTGGGATGTTTTATCAACTTCATTGTCGCTACTTCCCGCTTTATCTGTCGAAATACATGCCAAGACATCAGAAACTATTTATGAACAGAACAGAAGCTACTAGTGAAGTGTTAAAGTAAAAAATGCAATGGGGAAAAATGAATTCTGATGATGATTTAAATGCTAAAGAAATCTCTTCCCCGATAAACACTGAAATCCTCTTTGAAATTCAATTCATGTAATTTAATCTATGGAAGCGACTTAAGGTTCATGATGATTTTCGCTTAATCAAGTAATCAGAAATTACCTGTTCGGCTATTTTATGTTTGAGGACCTTATCCTTATCAAGGATCTTGAGAGCCACAGGTTGCCCAGTCTCGGAATTTCTAGCAAACTTAACTTTCGCAAATGTTCCCTCACCAATTGTCCTTCCAATCTCGTACTTCCCAATTTTCCGCTTAATTTTTGGTTGATTCATTCTTACTTATCCCGAACGATCGCCTCAAGAGAAACTTTCCTGCACATGCGTCATTGCACAAAGATTTCTCGGATAAGCTACTGTCGGAAAGTATGAAGGATCATAGGCTTATCAAACTGGACTCATCATATTTGCTAATCATTAATTAGGTTGAACTAAATTTTCAAACTTGAATCATTTCAGAGTTGGTAGAGCAGATTTTGATTAGTGTACATATAAAAAACATTAAAGAATTGTAATTCCCAATAAACTAAACTAAAACTGATAATGAACAACAGAAGTGTGTGTGCGAGAGAGAGAGAGAGAGAGAGAGAGAGAGAGGTTATAACAAATCCACATTATTATAAATCTAGCAGCTTAGAATATAATCAAAGATTAAAGAAAGATGTTAACAAATATTATAAGCCACAAAATTGATTGAGAGAGAGAGAGAGAGATCTAATTACCTTAAACTGCAGACAGCAAATCCAGCAATAAATCACAGAATAAACCAGGAGCTGAACGCAAAAGGAGTAAAAAATAAAAAGAAATCCCAATTCACCCTAATTAATTTCCTCAAATGCAAATGAGCAAAAAAAGGCCTTCAACCTCTCAAATTAATCCACACCAAACATAAACTGAACTCGAGAATCCCAGTTCAAATTCTTTTAAGAACTCACAAAAGGATTCCCAGTTTCAAAAACAAAAGAAAATTTAGAAACTCACAATTTTCTGTGCGCAAATGTTAAAAAGATGAAGAAAAAAAAGTAAGAAAAGAGGTAAGAGAAGATATACTTGAACTCAGGCTTTTGTCCCTTTCTGCTGAAAAGCTAAGAATGATGAAACAAGAAAGATGCAGTGCGGCTTTTAGGACTATGAAGGGGTCGAAGTATATCAAACCAGAAAACTCAAGAAATGGCATATCAGCCTGTCAAACAGAATTCAAGATTCACCGGCCATCATTAATAAAGAGAAACTTTCAACATTAGTCCCCGATCTATTGTAAAAATAGCAAGTTAGTCTTTAACCTTTTACAAAATTTTCAAGTTAATACCAACATCCATTATAGATATACAATTAGTCTTTAATGAGAAAAGTTTAAACCTTTATTAGATTATTATGTGATCACATGAGATAAGCTAAAATTAAGCCCATGATTGATGGTTTTTTTTTTTCAATTTTTTTGCACACACGTCTTTAACTACACATTCACACAATAAAATATATTTATTCGTAAATCAAAAACTTTTTTCAACTTTTTAACCTCAAATTCTCCAAAAGTTTACCATTCAAAACTTTATTTTTGTCAAATAATGACCATCAAATAGATGCTAAATTACATGAAGGACAATTAACTTAAAATTTAGAGCTCGACTTAATATGAATTTTGGGATGAGATAAATATTTTTTTCAATCAATTTTATTAGTAAAAAAAATTGCCCAAATTTTAGCATGGAGTATAATTCGATTTTGGTCTAAAATAGTCTACCTCTATGTGAAACCATTTAGATAAGACATCATTCCCAGCATATGTTTGGCTTGTGTATATTGTATTATTTATAAACACTCGATTTTTTTTATCTAAATATTTTGAGGAATCCACAAATATTATCCATTTACTCACCGCTCATTCCTATCTATTTATAATTAAATCATTTATAAATACTTCATAAATATACTTTAACATAAAGTTACACATTAACATATACTCGAGCAAGTGTTCTTACTCATAGAAATATACGTCAATTTAAATTTTTTGGACATTATTGTAAGTCAAGAAGCAAAACCAAACTTCATAAAATTAGACATTCGAGGAATACGACGGTATAATGGATATTTGAATAGTTTGTCATTCACGATTGATTGTGCAAGTATGAATAATTGTTGAGTATTTTGAAAAGATTATAGACTAACTTGCTATACGTACGATAAGTACATGACTAATAGTGCAAATTTCCCAAACGAAAGCGGTGTAAATAAATATTTTAACATTATTATTTTTCTAGAAGCTTCCAAGACATGGGGTGTTGATAGTACAAATATTTAGATGATTATTTAACCATTGTGCTTCATTTAGAAAATAGTTCACGTAAATACGATGTGACGAAAAATGATTAGATTGAAATTTCGAATCTCATTATGTACAATTTGCATTATTCATTATTTTATTACAAGAATGATTGTGGTGGTATTTTTAATCCGACTAAAATTAAAATTTTAATTTAAATCAAAGTAAATAATTAATTATAATTACTGATTTTATAAAATTCATAAGTTTTAATTATATATTTCATCATTTTTTTATTAAATCAAAAATTAATAAAAATCTCACCAAGTGGTCCACGCATTTTGTAATGTAGTGGGGCCATTATAATACATCAAAAAACGTGAATTTGCACGTCCGTATGTCAGTACAGCATGTCAGGCATGCGTATGTGCTGACAACACTGCTCTTATCTCTAAATGTATAATTTACATGCACGTGATGTCTCCATCTTTTAATATTATCGTAGAAACATTTTAATCTTTTATCTTTTGACATCATCATCTTTCATTACACAAAAAATTATTTTTCATCCTTTTTTTCAATTCAAAATTGTGTAATGAAACG
>CAIGRB010073286.1:0-20531 GCA_903798255.1 Fraxinus quadrangulata | reverse complement strand
AGGCCATTTCTGTCCACCGCCCTTCCCTCAGTTGGTTTGGGTGGCATAGCCCGTTGCAGAAGTCCCCGCCATTAAAGATATATACATGGTTAAAGAAGAAGAAAAAATGGCTGAAGACTATACGTACATAAATTTTGTACCCATAGCATAATGGAAGGTCCGGAGGGTGCTTGAAAAGAGAGTTGGATCCTTGACAACATCTTCATGGGTGGCCAATGGTACCGAAAAAGGGGATCCCTTTACGCCATTTCCAACGGGTACAATCGCCTTGGAAGACATGAACACGTCTGAAAATTCAACAGAAAATCAAGAAGTGAAAAAAGAAAAGAAAATGAGCAGAAACTGAAGTGAGAAATTGCAAGAACTGTAGCTCTGTAAATAAAGAGTAAATGGTCCAAAGTGTGTAATTAAGGAGCTTTAACTCTAACCAAAATGTGAGCTTAATTTGGACGCGTGTGAGGTTATGTATGCTGCGGTTATGCAAAAGTTTGGCATCTTGTTACCAACCAAACTAACCCTCTTCAAGTCTCTCAGTCTCTCTCTCTCTCTCATTTGAATGGCTAAAGATAATTAATTTGCACAGGTGAAATTACTCCACCCCCACACCACTCTGAAGTGGGGGCGGGGGGTGTTCTAAGTGTAGTTAATTAAAAGGCTGTCATTAGCTACAAGCTATATCTGCTGGGATTCTTTTTAGATACGTAGGTTGATACGAAGTTGAACCAGTTTGAGAAGTAATAGCAATCCGATTTGTTCATCATATCTCTTCGTACAACTTTTGGTAGATATATTCTGCAGGTTTTTCTGGAGGTCTGGGGCATGTTATAACCTAGCTAGCTGCATATGTGATTCCTAGTTTCCTCACTGGCAGACTACTTTGCGTCTTTGCCCTATCTCCCATATTGTGTTTCATACCATTCGTCAAGACTCGAAATTTCATCTTAAAGGGTTATTTTTGTTAAAAATAATAGTTCAATCTCCTATATATAGCTCTATATTTCAATATTTAATCAATATAAATTATAATTTAAATGTCTGTACAAAATGGTAGCTCGTTTGAGTATACCAATTTAAAAATACATGGACTCATTTTTTAAGTTTTAACCAAACTGTATTGTTTGTTGAAATTTAATAAGCTGTGATACCAAAACTTGATGTTCAATCTTAAAAGATTCCTACCCTCACTGTTGTTCTAAAAGGAGCATTCTAGTCTTCAACCTATTAAAAGGAGCATTTTCACCTCCAACTTTTTAATTTGTTGTCACCTAAGGTCCTTTTAGACTGAACCGCATGAAAAGAACTGATAAAAAATAAAATGGCACGTGAATTGCACATTGACTTATTATCAAGGGCATAAACGTCAATAAGCAGTGTACTAAAATTTGTATTGGGTACAACTAGGGATGACAATAGTTCGAGTCAACAAATCGAGCCCTCGACTCATGTTCAATGCTTGGCCTTTGACTCGTGGGCTTCACGAATTGTGCCCAGTCTTATGTTATGATTTTTGGTTTTCTATGCATATGATTCGTATTTTCATGTTTTAAAAATGTTTATTGAAGGAGGATTAAGCCTTGATATCCTATTCATATTGTAAGATGCTTTTGAAATTAAAATTGTGAATTTTTATTCTTTTTTAGTATGGTAACACTTTAACAGCCTTGAATGAATTAGTTATGTTATCAATTATGTCACAAGAAAGATTAAATGGATTAGCTATGTTATCAATTGAGAAAGAAATAGTTGAATAGTTAGACTATTCAAATTTAATTAATATTTTTGCCTCTAGGCAAATAGTATTTAAATGATCGTTTGAAATATTGTTGGTTTTGTTATTTGATTATAATATAAATTTTTAGTATAATACATTTTGTTCGTTGTTTTACCGTTAAGTTTTAAGTTAACAATTGGTTCCATAATATACTTAGGGTGTGTTATTTTCTATGGAAAATTTGTTTTTTCACTTAATTTCCTACTTTTGTGAAAATTGACAATTTTTTCAACGAAAAATATCATACTACTTTTGATCACGTGGATATTTTTCTTGAAAATGAAGAAAATATTTTATTTAAGGAGAGGTGAGTTTTATTTTCCATGTAATTCATTCTCTCTTTTTCTTTTATCTATTCATTCTTTCTCATTTATCTACCAATAAAAAATGAACAAGTATAATATTTTCTAGGTTGAAAACTAAATCAATCATTCATATTTAATTAATAATTTCCGTACAAATAAGTTCTAGGCATGTCTAGAATTTATTTTCTTTCTATACAAATTCTATAGTCGTAATCCTGATAGATTTTGCATGCATGCTATAATTTTGGGGACCTAATTTATGCAGTTCGCCTCAAGCCTTGAAAATCACAGGACAGGCACTGGCTCGTGCCCACGAACCTAAACAATCTGGCTTGTGAGCTTCATGAGTTGAGCAAGTTTAGCTCATCAAAAAAATATGAGCTCGACTCAATCCATTAATCGTCTCAAAATATGTTCGAGCCATCTAAGGATCGAGCCAAGACAAGTTGAGTCCACGAATTGCTTGGTCAGTTTGCCACTCTTAGGTATAGCACACTTCAATTCCAAATCCTCTCGAGCTCCACATAAGTAAAACTCGAATAGTTTATCCACCCTACACCTACATACATGTCAATTAATCGAGAGAGTGATGGTAACTTTGATCTAGAAAAATTTATTCAAGACTTCTACTTCTAGATTAATTGCATAATGAATAGAAACAATTCACTAAATAATTGTTATGAATTCAAAAAGGATGGAATTTCCTCAAATCTATTTCTGGTGGTAACAAGGGAAATATAAAGAGTGGAGCTAAATTTTCGCTATAGCAAATTAATGGACAATGTTAAGAGTACCATTAGGAGTTTCACAATTTTCGCTAACATTTTTCTCCTATAGATCTTTCTTCAATTTGAACAAATTCACATATAATCAACAATTATTATCTCTTTCCACTTTTATAAACCCAGAAAGAACACCTTGCAATTTGTTCAGTTACAATACTCAGTCTCTTATTTCTGCTATAAATTCCTGTTTGTCAATATCATCTTGCAAAACATTTCATGCCCGTATATTCAAGTCCTTGAATTACGAAAATGGGTTCATTGGTGACCGTTTGGTTTCTTTGTATACGAAACTGGGGTTCTTTGAGTGTGCATGGAATTTGTTTGATGAAATGCCAAACAAGGATTTGGTTTCCTGGAATTCTTTGATTTCTGGTTTTTCGCGGAAAGGAGAATTGAATTATTGCTTAAATTCATTCCATAGAATGAGATTTGAAATGGGTTTGGAACCAAATGAAGTGAGTTTGATTTGTATTATTTCAGCCTGTACTGAAAGGGCTGCCTTTTGTGAAGGGAATTATATTCACGGATTAACGATCAAAACGGGTTTGATAATTGAAATTAAGGTGGTTAATGCACTCATCAATATGTATGGGAAGTTGGGTTATCTAGACATGGCGAGGCGAATATTTGATGCCATGCCAAAGCCAAATCTAGTTTCTTGGAACTCAATTATAATGGTTTTAGTTCAACATGGCGTGTTCAATGAAGCATTGGAAGTTTTTAAAGTAATGAGACGGATTGATGTTAAGCCAGACCAGGCTACTATGGTGAGTTTGCTTCAAGGTTGTGGGGTTATCGGTGTCCCAAAGTTAGCTGAAGTAATCCACGGGTATATCCTGAGTGCTGGTCTTGATGAGAATATTACCATTGCTACTTCTGTCTTGAGTGTTTATGCCAAGTCAGGGAGATTGGATGCTTCGTGTGTGCTTTTTAGAGAGATGACAAATCCAGATAGGATAGCGTGGACTGCCATGATTGGAGGGTATGCTATGCATGGTTATGGTAGAGAAGCAATTATGTATTTTGATCAATTGGTTAAGACAGGTATGAAGCCTGATCATGTTACATTCACACATTTGCTTAGTGCTTGTAGTCACTCAGGGCTTGTGAAAGAGGGGAAGAGATACTTTGAGATCATGTCTAGTGTTTATGGGGTCGAACCGAGGCTGGATCATTATTCGTGCATGGTCGATCTCTTAGGTCGGTCAGCATGCTTGAAAGATGCGTATGAATTGGTTAAGAGGATGCCTATGGAACCAAATCATGGTGTTTGGGGGGCTCTTCTTAATGCATGTAGGATTAGTAATAATGTTGAGCTTGGAAAGGAAGTAGCCGAGAGACTGTTCACTTTAGACCCTTCTGACCGGAGGAATTATGTAATGCTATCAAGTATATATGCTGCAGCTAGACAGTGGAAGGATGCTTCAAAGGTAAGGGCTCTAATGAAGGAAAGAGAAGTTGCTAGAACCCCAGGATGCAGTTTTATTGAACACAGAAACATGATCCATCGGTTTGTTGTGGCTGATCGATCACACCCTGAGACAAGTAGGATATACATAAAGTTGGAAGAACTTCTTAGGAAAATTCAGAATGTTGGCTACGAGCCCAATACAGAATATGTTCTACATGATGTTGACGAGGGTGTAAAAGAGGATATGATTAAGAAGCACAGTGAGAAGTTGGCCATAGCATTTGGTCTTTTAGTGACAGAAGAAGGCTTGCCTCTGCTGATAACTAAGAACCTGAGGATCTGTGGAGATTGCCATAACATGGCAAAGTTTGTGTCACTGACCGAGGATCGTGTCATAATAATTCGAGACATAAAGCGATTCCACCATTTTGCTGATGGGTTATGCTCTTGTGGAGATTATTGGTAAATATTTCTTTGTTCCTCTCTGTGTATGTTGATTTCATATTATCATTGATTCTGGTTGTCAATCCTTTTTAATCTTCACTTGACGTCTCAACTTCAATATTTTTTTAAGTACCTTGTGTTATAGAAAAGAACCAGTGACAAAAAAAAAAAAAAAAAATTGTTACGATTAGGTTTAAAATGTTAGACACTTTAATCAACAAAATATGGAACTATAAAGCACAAAACTGAAAGAAAAGTGTAAAGAACACGATGATTTTCACCATGAGTCAAGAGGTTCACAACTGTAGTTCCTAATCCCCTTTAGAGCTTCCGCCGCCAAAAGAAATCACTATATTAACCGGAATCAATGAAACTGTCCAGAATACACTTTCACGACATTCAGAAAAAATCACTCAAGATTACATCAATACAAGCCTCTCTAATCAATACAATCATTCACTCAAGAATAACATCTATGAACACTATACAAATCACTCAAGATCTATACAAAGCTGGAAGTATTTCAGATCAAAAAGGGCTATCTATTCAGAGTGCGAGAGAGAAAGATGAAGAACACACAGAGAGATAATTCGAATGAAGAGAGAATGAAAAGGCATCCCATTCCAAACCCTAAACCGACAGTAAGATGGAAGTCACCAGAAGATCATCCAATCCAACGACTATTGGGGTAACACTTGGGCACATCACATGCAATGAATACATTTGTTAAAAAAAAAAAAGAAAAAAACACACTTTTACAAGAAAGAAACAGCAGCCACCAAGTAGTTAAAACCCAGCCCAATCAGCCCAACAAGTCAGCAATCCAGTCAACAATTCAACCAACGAAACAGTTGGCAAAATGGTCAACATTGTTGTGCCGTTACTCCACAAAAATCATGTAGCTGAACCAAAGATAGCTAAAGTGCTGATACTCGTAAGAATGTAAAAGAGGTTTTTGAAGTGATTGCTTGTACAATGCATGCAATTTCATTCCTGCCATAGTTCCTTTTACATATGACCCATAGCATGTTTAGTAAGATGAACTGAGTAACACAAACAACGTTAAAGAACAAAAAGAAATTAAATCTTGTCTATTGTATTTTCCAATCAAGACCCTTCTTGTCTAGTATCACATACCATCCATGTCTTCAGTGTTCTTCCAATATCGTCCAAATTTTGATACGGCAAAGTCAGTTGCAAAAAGATGATAGATGCAAATTTACGTTCTCTTCTCATGATTGGCATGGCTGCTGAAATTCTGACTCTAGTTTGATAATTTGGTCTATAGGTTTGTCCCAAAACTCCATCTACCATATTGCTTAGTGATTCAAACCGGAAATTGAGCTCTAAGTGAGCAACGGTCCTCTTTAGTTACATCATATTCATGTATCAATGATTCCTTTACTGTAATTGGAACCACACTTGCAACAATATCAAAAATCCCATCTACTTTGATCTGATCTAGTTTGTTTCGGGCAACTGTTGAACTTTAATCCTGCTTCGGTCAACTACATATTCTTCCCTTAAACGTGTTATCCGTGGAGTCATTCCATTTTACCACTCTCTTTGCACCGATGTAAACTTGGTGAGAGCCAAAGAAGATACCAATGGATTGGACCCATGTCCCTTTCTTGTTTTTCTTGCCAATGATATGAGCATTAGTGCGAAGTTTAGCATCAGACACTAGGCAAAAGTCCGTATCCTTCTTGCCATGAAAATTCCATCACCTCAAAGTGAATCTTGAATCTTGAGACACTGCTCCTGGTTTATCACAAGCTGAGGCAGCAAAGTTTGAAAAATGTGATTGATTAACCCGTGATCTTCATAAAGAAGAACACGAAAATAGAAATAGAGAATAATAATAAGAACAAAAGGATTTACATCAGAAAAGCAATTTTCACAAAATTTGGAAAAATATCATCACACAACATTTCTTACCCTTAAACTCCAAAATACATGCAAGGACAATTTTGCCTATGTTTCACACATTTGGTTTATGTTTCGGGCAAAAATCAGTGCTCACAAAACGATGACTAATTCGAGTAATAGGAAGAAAATTATTATCTATTTCTGTCTCTGTCTCACCCTCCCTTCTCTTTGAGGTTCCCTATATCATTTTGTGCAATTTTCCTATAGCTAGACCATCCATATCGTTAGAGGTTGACTAACTATTATACTCCGATTAGGGATAAACAGACAAGCTCCTCTTAACACGTAGGACAAATAAGTTCAATTCTTATTCTGATTGAAACAATACAAATACTAAAATGGTATTGTACGTGGAATTAAGACATGAAAGTTCTAACCGAATTTTCTCCTTTAGAAGAGGTAATTCGACAGAATCTATTCGTCAAATGTGTTACCATTATTATATCCATAAATTACGTGGTATCTTCAGACGGATGAGGTCCCATATATGTCAACAACGACTATTCAATTAATTGAACCTATTTAATTAAATAATAGCATCCTGAGATTGGATTAACCTATTTAATCAAGCACCATCATGTTGGGCTTGGAGCTCGGCCCATCATGCCCATATGGCCAATTTACATTTTCTTATATATATAAGTTTCATTCACATTGATGTAGGTTTTTTAACCCTAGCCAAATCCCTCTCCCTCTCTTGGCACTTTTTTTTTCTCTTCGGTCCTTGACTTGACGCCTAATTTTTTTCTCGACCGGTGGCCTTTGCCTCATAACGAGCTGTTTCACTGTGCATGTAATGTCTACGTAGAAGGGATTCTGTTAGCGCATTTTTTGAGGTCAACAAAAAATGCTATTGAATCAAATTACAAAGACTTCCAGGATGAAATGCAAACTGGATTTATACCACAGTAAGGTGTACAGATTCTGCAATCGACTTCACAGAAAGTTGGACAAACAGCTGGACATTTGTGTGTACTGCTATAGCATGTTGGCAAGATTGGATTATGACAAGCAACATTTCCAGCATTCACATAGGTGACAATGGTACTAAAACAAAAGATAACCAAAATGAACCATTTTCCGACCACCATTGTTGTCATGTTTTCTTCCTCTTCTTCTTTTATGGTCTATTGTTACTGCTATTTCTCTCTCTGCAATTTTATAACGTATAGGGATGATGAAATGTATGGACATAATCGGCATTTTGAGTTCTTGCACTTGGAGTGGTCAGGTGTTCTGTTGCTCTTGAATGTATAAAATTATACCCAAGGTCAACACTCCATTTAATTATTCTAATCTAGACACTCCATTTAATCCAATTCCTAGATATGCTTGAGGTGTAAACTTCAACCACCACCAACTTACGTTTAATAGGTATTTTAATGTGGTATCACCCAAGTAAAAGACTAGTTCAAATTTCTCTACCTTTCATTATAATAATTTCATTTGAATAAATAAATGTTTCATATTTCTGTTAATTACTTTAGTTTTTAGTTAAGACGCTTCAAACAACTCGAGCAGAAAAAATTCTCGTGCCAAAATGAATACTAATAGCTACCTTGGATAAAATGTACATGTTCGCTATGAATATAAGATATTGGGTGATGCTACACGTACATAATATAGTGTCCATAACAGTGTTCATCCTCTTACATGTAAGGAGGATCCACTTCGAATAAAATATAATATATTCGAGGTGAGTCCCCCTCCATGTGAGGAGATGGATACCGTTATAAATACCGAATTATGTACAAGTAGCATATTTCTAAAATGTTTGTCTATTAGTGTACTCGTCCTCATTCCCATAGGCTCCCATGTTCGGCTGACCATTTGTTTATTGAAACTAGGTGTATAGAAAATTCGTGGTCTGGTTTTACAACCCACTTTATTCATTTACTATTAATTCAGATTTTATGATGTGCTAATATACGGGTAATCAAATCTCCCAAGGATTCGCCGGTCTTAGTACGCAGCTTTGGATTTCTTTTAATTATTAAACTGGTTGGAAAATGACATGAATAAATTAATATTATTGGTGCGTTACCCAATTATTCAATCCAATTATTATACAAGAAAATTGCAAAAATGTCCACTGTTACGTGATCATTTGCAAAAATGTTCAAAATTTCTTCAATGTCTATTTTGCTATAATATAGACCAAAATGCCATCATTAACAATTTTAAATTTCGCAATGAAGACAAAATTATTTATATAATTAAAAATTATATTGATCAATAATAACTTGACGCATAACTTATACTACTCATTTTAAAAAGTATTATATCAATCATTTAAATGCTCACTTTTCCCTATAAATGAGTAAATAAAATATTTATGAAATGTCGAAAAATACACTTAAAATTGTCAAGAATATTATGAAATGTAAAGAACTTTCATGTTCAGAACGAAATCTCGTTTTAAACAAATGAAGTGTTAAGTGTCAAGATAAATAATGTCCAAATGTTAATAATAGCTTTGAAAATGTCGAGAATGTCATGAAATATTAAAGGTAATAACTATTAAACACAACTTATCAGCAAAAACAAGATTTCAAATAAAAATTATCTTTTACCGAGAATCATGGATAGCTTAATCAACTGCAAATTTGGATTGAATTGGAATCATATAATTATTTTTTAGTATTACTAATTTTTCTACTTCATCTTCTATATTTTTTCTCAAAATTCTTGGCAAATACTTAGTAGATAATGAAATCAAATGAATCCATCAGGTATTAGCTAGCATTAATGTCGTTTTTCATGGAAGCTATTTGTACTTCTCGAAATTCGTGATAAATTAGAAAAAAAATACTTCATTTTTCATTGAAAGTATAATAGACAATTTGGTATCAAATTTGATCATTTTTACAACAAAATTAGATACTTTTCAATTGACAAGTAAGGAATTGACGATTTTTGTAAATTCCCCTTATTATATATATCATCTCAAAGTTGTCACACAAGAAATCAAAATGTATCACATCTTTACGTCCTGTCTTGGTTTCAATGCATGTGAAGATAAGGCAAACTGCATTAAATAACAATTATTTTATCCAAAAAAAAAAAAGACAAAAAAGAAAAAAAAAAAGTTTGACCGCAAGATGTTGACCTGATATATGAGAAAGATAAAAGCCTTGTTTATAATTTACAAAACAAAAGTACTTGTTAGGAATTTAATTAATGCAATGTGAACAAACGCATTAATTGATAGAAGGCTCCATGTTGTCATCTTTAATAATAGGAAAAATTAGAATGATTATAATCTATTGCCATGAGGCCCCCCATCTCATCTCTAATTAATTTATGTTGGGGCCATGGTGTTGGAAGTTTTGAAATGGATCAATTCAAATAGAAAAGTACAGAAGTTTGGGAAATAGATATATAATAAGGACGTCTTTGATTGTAAACATGAAATTTGCATTAAAAAAAATAAAAATTATTAATTTAATTTAATTTTTAATGTAGAAAATAGTATACTTATCTATCTTTTATTGGTAGGTAATTGAGAGAAATATGGCAAATGAGAAGTGAGTTCTAAAAAGGTATTTTTCTTGTTTTCGTGGAAAATAAGATTACGTGACCAACTGCTGGAAAATATTTTTCTTGGAAAAAAAATATCAATCAAACGACCCTAACTGTTTTTTACGATGATCAAAGTTATCCCAAGCCCCTCTCGAATTGGAGTATTTGTTCGGTACGACTTCGTAACTTCTAAATTTTGGATATTAAAATCAGTAAGAGATCTCAAAAATAAAAAAAATCGAAAAATTTTTGGCCAAACATTTCAATGTCGCGTATATTCTAAAATTTTGGATTAGGCAAAAGATAAGTTTTGCGTCTCTTTCAAGTTTCAAGTAAAAAGGAAGGAAAGGTGAAATTTAGCCAACCCAACGATGCCTTGTTGAGAAAAAGAACTACCACTTTACAAATGTCAACATGATTTCACCAAGTGACCGACCAAAGAAATAAGTGGTAGGCTAAATTGAACAAATGATTTTTTTTTCTTTTGGTTGAATCCTTATCCCCTAACTTCAATTAAATAACATATTAGATCTTTAATGATTGTTATTATCTAAATATTTTATGCGTGATTTAAAGTTAAAGAAAAATATTTTGTCATACTTTTAATTAATTTATTTTTACTTATTTAAAAATATTTATGTTATATTCTATGTGTGATTTAAAGTTAAAGAAAAATATTTTGTCATGCTTTAAATTTATTTATTTTTACTTTTTAAAAAATATTTATGTGCTCCTAATGCATATTTTGAACAAAAACCATTATAAAAGATAACCGAGTGTTAATTGATGAGAAATTCATGATAAACATTCTACCAAAAAAGTTTGAGACATAATTACAGCTATTGGTAAAAGGTAAAGCCTTTTAGCCCGTTTGGCCCCATTACGTTGCAATAATAATTTTTGCATTAGAGAAATTTTGGATAATGTGTAGTACAAAAAATAAGGAACGATTTTCGATTTACGTATAATATTATTTGTCATTGCTTGGCTCTCATTAAAATTTTAATACATTTTTCTCTCTCTTCTTTTTAACTACACATTTTCCAATAAAATAATATTACACGTAAATAAAAAAATTCTTATTTTTTAATCACATTTTCTCAAAAATTACTATTCCAATATTTCCAAAAATCTCATTATAATGGGGCCAAACAACGGTTTTATGGAAAATTGTGTGATTAAAAATAAAAGAGAAAAGAATAATTTTTTGAAATAATGAAGCCAACCGAGGCATAATTAAATTATCGTACAAAATAAGATAAATCCTCAACGATGAAAGGCTGAGCTTAGCCGGCCAAGTAAGATCGAAAGGGTCCCACATCACATACGGTGACGGTTATAGCCAGTTAAGTCAGTCTAATCTCTACTTCACTCAAATCCAAATAAAAAAAGGAAGATCCGAAAGAATATTCTCTTCGCTGCTTCTTCAATGGATAAAGCCCACACCCACCCAACCAAATCGTCGAATACATATTCAAACGATTACTATTTCACAATACAATACTATTTTGGATGACATTAAATGAAAATATTAATTAAATGAGATATTTATTTTTGCACATGTAATTGAATCTATCAATTATCGCCACATGATCTGGCAGCATTATTGATATTAAATTACAGATTCAGAATCATGACCAATTTAATAGAATTTATGGTATGTTGACATTTATATTGATATTCAACATCAAATGTGTTAAATAATATTATTCTTTATAAAAAGGATTAGTAATCAAAATATTAGTGGATTCTAACTTTGCATATAATATCGTAATAATGAGTAGTTGTTATTGCATCCAAATTGGCATAAGCACTGTTGCACCGAAATTTGCATAAGCTCAATTGGCCAAAACCCAATGACCCGAAAGTAAAGAAATGGCCGAAGCCCATTCATAGAGGTGCATTGGCCGAAGCCTAGAAATTCCGAGGCGCTATTGCTCGAAGCTCCATGTATCTCCGAGGCCCAACATTATCGAAGCACCTCAATGTCGAGTCTCATGAGAAAGCGAAAGCACAAAACAATTTGATAAAGTTCCGACGCTGAAGCACTACTTGTTCAACTGAAGCTCCGAAGTCTATACCTCAAACTGTGGCTCAATAAAGCAGAATTCGAAGCTCACCTATGACAAATGATGACCAATGATTAAAGTGCAAAAGATCTTCCCAAAATCATCGCAGACAAGAAATTAACAGTTAAAACATGCATAAAACAGTGCCACCTATCGACTCAAGAGTTTCAGTTCTTACCCTTCGAGGCCATCAGTCTCAAATCGATGAAAAACTTGTTTCTGTCGATTAAGCGATCAAAGTGGCGTGACTTCTGAGGATTTCTATACTATCCTCAATCACGTCCTACTCTGCTTGGGACAATTCAAAGCGAGACCTTGAATCTGCAGCAAAACAAATAAAAGATATTAGAATGCTGGCCTACTGAAAGATGATAAATCTAAGTGTGAAGTACTCACAAGCTTCGGAGTATTGGATCGGCACAGTGCAAGCTAAGGCTTTGTCCCCAACAACTATTTTCCATTTTCCCCTCGCCCAAAACCAAGACTCTGTCTATCCCTTGATGGAAGGAGGCTGACCTACTACGAACGGGGAATGAGTCCCCCAGGGGGTCATGTGGTACCAACTCTTAGACTCTCCCTTTCCAAGTATCCTAGGTTGGATGAGGGTTTGGAAGATGTGAAGGAGCATGTCATGACCCATGGAGGTTTCCTTCCCTAGGAAATATGTCCCCACCAACTGGCTCCACCCATTAAGTAGTGATTTGGGTGGGAGCCAACATGTAGGACCTTAGCTTCGCCCTAAAAAATGGGTGCAGAGGTAGACGCGTACCACTTTAAAGGTATTCACTAACAGCCAGACATCCCCGACCTCGAATAACAAGCTCGTTCGTAGGTTTTAGGTACTAAGAATTCTACGGAGTCAGATATCCTATATTGTCCCTAACTTTGGCTAATTTTATAGAGGTCATCATAGAAGGTATCCTAGCAGCTCCCACCCAGCCTCGTTATCTATGACGGCTTCACTCATGGCATAATACTTACCTTCTGACCCCCCAGAAGAACCCCATAATCTAGCCATTGTTACCCTCCTACTGGTGTCACTTGAACTAGACGTCATATATGAGCGAAAGATGAAGAAGAAAGAAATAAAGAAATGAGGGATTAAAAGTTTGAAGAATTATCTAAAGTGAAGAAACTCTAAGGAGGAGACGTCGCCGAAGAAGGAGGAAATAACTAGAAAAGTTTGAATGTCAAGAGAAATTCAAAGATTTTGCAAAAAGTGGAAACCGACGTGTGAGAAGAATTTTACCTTTTATAAGGAAGAAGGACGATGCTTAACCGTTGAATCTACGCTTAATTCATCTGAAGCGTCCATTTGTTAACGCATCTAAGGTGTTGAATTCAAACAATTTTCTTTTTGACGCCTCAGATTAACGCGTGTTTCTCACATACAAGCTTCAATGTGTCATCCTCAAAATACGACAGCATAATCATCATTGCGCATTCAATAAGTAACGACTAGACTTGTATTGGAAGTTGTAATGCTATAGTTGTCTTTTCTTGGAAATATGTAAAAAATCAAATCATTGGCACAATTCTCAGCAACATACGTTATTGACAACCACTCAAAGAAGCTTCAACAGTTTAGCACTTCACTGGTTCAGCTCTACATACAAAGTTCAGCCACAATAAAAATGAACAATTCAACATTTCACTGCTTCGACTCTACATACGAAGTCCAGCAACAATAAAAAGGAGTTTCAACAGTTCAACACTTCACTACATCGGCTAAAAAATGCAAAATCTTATCTTCGGCTCAACGGATGTCCCATTTACCTCTCTGTGGTGTGCTTGAATCATGTTCGACATTAAACTCCAACTATGACATAAATATCTATACTTGGGACTTAGGGATTATTGTGCTTGTCGAAAAAACCTAAAAATGACAGGAAACGACTTAAAGACAGAAGTCCACGCATGACATAAATGACCGTACATGAACTTGGGAGATTATTGTTGCGCCCAAATTGGCAAAATGGCATAAGCCCAATTGGCCAAAGCCCAATGGCCCAAACGTAAAGAAATGGTTGAAGCCCATTTGCAGAGGCGCATTGACCGAAGCCTAGAAATTTCGAGGCACCATTGCCTAAAGTCCAATGTATCTTCGAGGCCCAACATTATCGAAGCACCTAAATACTGAGGCCGAAGAGAAATCGGAAGCACTAAACAATTTGATGAAGTTCCGACGCTGAAGCACTACTTGTTCAACTGAAGCTCCGAAGCCTATACCTCAAATCGAGGCTAAATAAGGCAGAACCTGAAACTCAACTATGACAAATGATAACCTACGATTGAAGATCTTAAAGTACATAAGATCCTCTTGAAATGATTGATTGGACATTTACAATCTGTATAAAGGTTTAATCATATTAACACAATGCATGGGTTGGTCACCTTCTTCAAAAGCATTTAATGCGCCAAAAGCTAAAACAGTAAAAAATGATGCCTATAAGGTGATGTTTCGATCAAGGAGATGATGTTACGTGTCTCCTCATCCAATGGTTATTATTATACATGTAATACTATAAATAAATCATCTTAATGTCATAACAGGGGTAAAAAAAAGGGAGATTGATAACACAAACATACTCTCCCTCTTCGATGTTGAAATTTTGAAGAAGAACATTATGCAATTTTAGTGTTTATTTTGTTTCTTTGTTAATCGTTCATTATCGTATTTTGTTGTTCTTTTATTTACTGGATCTCAAATATATTTGTCTCGTGTCAAAAGCTTGTCTCACGTTCAAACTCAATATTTTCGACTAGTAATCTGTCAATACGTATCGGAATTAACTTGCCCAGACGTGAGTGGGCCCAGTATCTTTTAGCGCATTTTTGTGGTCAACGGTAGTTATAGATGTGATTAGAACCATGCTATATGTATAGGAGAAATCCATTGGCAGCCAATGCAATGCTACCAACATTGCACTTGTTACGCCTCGTCAATGAGGCTCCGTGAGAGCCACGCGGAAGAAAACTATTGCAGAAGTATATGAGAGCACATGCACATGTAATTGTTATAGGCCAAGTTGATCAAGGCCGAACTCATATGATAGAATCGAGTCCATTTGTCCCAACGGAATCACTTCAGTTGAGGCGGACCGCAAGAGGCACTTCAAGAGAATTTGCACGAAAGATCTTATTGCAAGTGGGTGATGTGATAACTCATTGAATATGTAATTCTATTCAATCAAACAAGTCAAGTCTAATCTAAAGTCGTCACAACATTAAATGCAGCATGGCCTATAAATGATTGGTCGATGTCTATGTCAAGAAGCCCCAACTGCTAGGATGAGGTTACGTGTTTCTGCATCCAACGACTCTTACTCATCATTTTCTACTGTAAAATGCCATACTTATTTCCATTTTTAATGTAATGCAAGCTCATGCTCTCAATATACAACTTTGCCCTCTTTTTACTCTCTCTATAACCTTAGTTCCGATCCCCTTTTTAATTTGATAAATCTGCCATAGCCTAACTCACATCCAATTATATACTTCACCTAACTGACTTGGCTAAGGGTGCTAATTTTGCTCGTCGACTCGACGGCCCGGGCTTGGCTCATGACTTGGTGGAATTGAGTCGATGCTTGGGCCGAGCCCCCGGGCCAGCCCGTATGGCTCGACCAACCACACGGGTCAGCTTGTGTCATGAGCTATTTTCAGCCCACGACGAACCCGACCTTAAAAAAAATTAAAAAAATAAAACCATACAGACAGCAGCTAGTTGTTGCCTTGTATTTTTATAAAAAAAATAAAAACATTTACAAGTAGCGTGAAGCTGACACAAGGGTTGTACACTAGCTTTGCTGATATTTTATTTTAAAAAAATCATGAGACGGCTCGGGTGAAGCATAAATTTTTTGGCCGAACAAAAGCTCGGCTCGGGTAAAAAAAATATGAATCATTTTTATTCGAGCCGAGTCCGAGCCTCAAGTTTCAGCTCGCAAGTTGGCTCGATTAGTTGACTTCCCTAGACTTGGTCATTGGAATGCCTGCGACCACTTCTCCCACCTTTGGAGTTTGGTCGTATGATTTAACGGTTTGTCCAAATGTACAGGACTGCAGCTTACGTGAGCGTTAAAGGAGTAGAGATCTGTTGGTCACGTCACATCTATAAAAAGTGAGCTCAATAGCACCTATAACTTGTAAAAGGAGATTTCCCTTGTACAAGTAGAATATATTTTAAAATTAATATTAGAATTTGACTGTATCCAAACGGAGTCTAAGTCGAGATTCTCAAAATTTCATTATAGTTAAACAAGTAGTCTTTAATGACAAAATGCATCAAAATCCTCTTGGTATAATCATGTAGATTGTACGAATTTAAGTATGAGTTTAAATTGAGAATCTAACCTCACAAAGTTGAATATGCAAAAATCACATAAAATTTGGACGTATTTCGTCATTATCGAGTGTTAGAGACCTAAATTCCTCACTTTCCCAACGATTGGAGTCTGACTAGCTAATGAAACAATAGGTTAGGGAGCAATATTACAAATTTTCCTTTAAATACAATTCCAATTCATTGAATTTAGTCAACACATTCCGCCATGACTTCCAATACTCCACTTTGCACTCTCTCTCAACCTGAACAAGAAAATCTCTTCAAAAAACATGAAATCTTCAAAATTCAAGGCAAAGATAAACGAGGCTACACTGTCCTTCGTGTAATTGGAAAACACTTCCCAGGTAAATAAATCCATCAATTATCCATACACACACTATCTCTCTCTCTGCTGCTTGTTTGTATTAACCTTTGCAGTTGTAATATGACAACAGCGAGGCTTCTGACTGTGGAAGTACTGAAGAAATACTTAGAGGATGAGATTTTCCCAAGTTTGGGCGAAAACCCATTTTCGATGGTTTATGTCAACACTGGTGTGAACAGAGGCGATAACTTCCCAGGAATTTTAGCTTTAAGATCAATCTACGAAGCAGTTCCAGTTAAAATTAGAGAAAATCTTGACTCAATTTATTTCCTCCACCCTGGATTCCAGTCCCGCCTCTTCCTCGCTACCTTTGGCCGTCTCATCTTCCCAGGGTAAGCTTAAGTAGTTATAAAGACGACACATAATAATTTTAAACTAGTTTTTATGGGTTACTCATTTTCAAAAAATTTGCAGGTGGTATTGGAAGATGAGGTATGTAAACAGGTTGGAATTTCTGTGGGAAAATGTGAGGAGAAAGGAAATTGAGATACCTGAATATGTGTACGAAGAGGAAGAAGAAATGGAGTACCGGCCACCCATCTTGGATTATGGGATGGAGAGTGATCACCCAAGATTACATGGAGCTCCGATTCTTGATTGTACAGTTTCAACCTATTCCATGAGGGGTATTGCTTAACTAACATATTCAGATTGGATGCAGGGTAATGTTCTGTTAGTTTTTCAAGAAAAATGCTTTTCTTTTTTTACTTTTAAGTAAGTGTTGTGGCAAAGTTAGTATTGGAGAAGAGAGTGATGGATTGCTGCTTTCTTGAATTTCCATCAGTTTTATGCACATCTAAAATACAGTATAATCAGTGTTCCTGTATTTGCTCTATTGCCCCCTTCTATTTTATGATCTTCCTGATCTCATTCAAAAGTGTTGGCCACCGCCGCCAGCTTTGTTGGGCTGCTACCCATTCTATGAGCTACTAGGGCCGTTGCACGGTTTTCATGGCTTGGGACAATTATTGTGATTAGAGCTTTCATTCATAGAACACTTAAAAAAAAGTTAAAATTATTATTAAAAACATGTTGACTTTGTAGTTGTTAATACAAAAGGTACGTATAACTAAACAAATATAAAAGTATATTTGGATAAACATCTTTAATTGAGATAATTTCACCAACGGTCTCAAACCTTTCAATTTTTTGTAGACTATAACTTGTTTTATTTTGACGACTGCAATCCCAAACCTTTCATTTTAACTGCCGTTGGAGTTCATTGAACAAATTCCATTCAATACTCCGTTAGTCAAACTGAAATAAAATGTTTGATTCAACTTGACAACTGAAATTATGGATAAAATTGTATTTACAATTTCTATAATAAAACAATTAAGCAAAACAAAAGTATTGTTCATATTCTCCAAAGACCCCATCCCTAAAATAAAAAATTAGGAAACTCGGTCACTGTCGTCGTCGCCACCGCCACCGCCATATACCCAAATCTTAAACAACAATACAAAAATCTAAGTATGACCAAATTGTAGATCTGCAAAAGCCAACAATGCCCCATAAATCATGAAGAAGATCAACTGCTATTAACAAAATGAGACTACCAATGAAACAAATGAGGTTCATCCAATTCTTGTATCGATTATTGATCCACAGTTTGTTCTCCTTATAAGGCAAATATTAGAGAACAAATTGTAGAAATTTATAGTCGCCAAAAGGGCAAGGTGGTAATGGCATAATTGGGAAAATGGTGATGATTGTATCAAGTAGCGGAACAGATTTGAAGAGAACCAGTGCCTTGAGATACATGTACTTTTCTAGGGATAACATGTTGAAATTCTAAACAAAATTTTCAGAGCATGCAAGAGGGTCTCAATATTATTAAATTTATCTTGGCTTTAAAGTTTGAAATTAACTTTTCGATTCCTTCATCTGGTGTGGATGGGCGGCAACGATGGCAACGACTGGGTTTCCTAAATTTTTTATTTTAGGGAAGGGCGTGGGGGCGTGGGGAATGGTGTCTTTAGATAAGATGAACAATACTTTTGTTTTGGTTAATTATTTTATTATAGAAATTGTAAATATACAATATACTGCTCATTTAATTTATCAAGTTGAGTCAAATATTTTATTTCAAGTTAACTAACGGAGTATTGGGATGGATTCAAAGGACTTCAAATGCCGTTAAAGTGAAAGGTTTGGAACTGCAGCCGTCAAAATAAAATGTTAAGGTATAGTCTGTAAAAAAATTGAAATGTTTGGGATCGCTGTTGCAATTATCCCTTGTATATTTATATGTTTGCATTCATATAGTGTTATCTTTGTCTTTTGTTACCAACAAAAATTAAAAAAGAACAATGAAATTTAGAGCCAAGTATGTTATCAATTAAGAACACGGCCTAAAATATTACGTATTTGTGGCGCAGAGCAAATTGAAATTCTTGTTTTTGGTTTGCAATGCATGAGAATTGATTGTATTGTTTAATGTAGCAAATTTTTAGGAATTCAAATCAATTTTGATCGTGGATATTGTCCTCTTATTTCTTCTCAATTGCAATACATGCAAGCTGAAAACAAAATCAAAAATTTTCATATGTTTATAAGTGTCACACAAACTTCACCATGAGATCTTTCATTTGGACAGCGAATGCAAAGATAGTCGAACATCTTGCATATTGCGGGGTACATATCTATCAATCTCTTTTCAGAGTCATAATAAAAACTCAAACGAGTAGTTTCTGATCATTACAAAGTTCCCACTTCATAGGCTCCACTTCTCTGGTTACACTGTCCAATAGCCAACACAAGCTCAATTTCTTTTCTTTGAAAAACTTTTAACTCCACAATGCACACTATAACAAAATTGTGATTTACGAACAAAATATTTTGCGACATACAAAAAATTGTCGCGATAAGTGATTTAGCGCAACAAATTTTTATAATTTATTGCAAAGATTGTTGTGGAAAAAATAAGCAACAAAAAAATATAAGACGATATAAAAAAGTTATCATAATATGTCAAAAGACACAACAAATATAAAGAATGTCGTCAGAAACATGATGGAAGCATTGCGCCAAAATATTTTTTGGTAAAAACTTTTGGCAACAAACTTTCTATCTTTCAACAACGTGTTTGTGATGAAATATGGTCTATTGCTTGCGAAATAAATATTTGTTACTAAAAATTCTTAAGAATGAAAGAAAAAATCTGGGACATCTATATTTGTCATTGCTAATAGCACTGAACCCACTTTAATTAAAGAGGAATTACTCCTACACATTTTTATTTTCCATTTCAATAATATGATAATAAAATTATTCTTTAAAAAATCAGGTGTGCCCAACCTCAGTCCACCCTAACTCATTTTCCACACAAAAAATGGTCATAGAAACTGCTGTTACCATAACTCATCCCCCATTCCACATCGCCACTGCCACCTTCCTCTTTGGCACTACCATTGAAAATTAGTGTTGGATCTGCAGCCGGTCACCGCCACACAAATCTATCTATTTATATCCAAAAACAAAATTCGACCACGGTCACTGAAAACCAATGGGAGGAGCAGCGAATAGTATTATTTGGAAATTATATATGAATCAGATCCATCTCGGAAAATAACCCTTGTTT
>CAIGRB010073280.1:929-33314 GCA_903798255.1 Fraxinus quadrangulata | reverse complement strand
TTCTGTTGGCTCTTTACAACTCAAGTACTCAGCAATAAATTTCTAAGAAACACAGGATCAAAGATACCAATGATACGGGGAAAAATAAAGATGAAAATTAACAGTGGCGGAGATGGAGAGAGATTCTGAAACTTACCTTCAATATTTTCTCGTACAAAAACTTTGTTTTTGTTTACAGCCATATAAAAGTAGACTTGAGTTTTGACAATACTACATTTGTCTACTTTACAATACATTCATGGGATAAAACAATTATTTAAGTACATTAATTACTAACTAGTCGAAATAAACAATAGTGAAGAAAATATGGTATTCCTTCCGTCCCATAGAAATATGTTCGTTATTCATTTTTTGTCTATCTCAAATTATAAACCATTTTTCTTGTTGAGAGTATATTTGATTTCTTAATTTTCTAATAAATCTATATTTAATGTGCTTTGTTATTAAAAATATGATTCACTTCTATTTAAATCATTATTTATTGTAGAGGTTTATTTAAAAAAACGTAAAATACATTTATATTTTCAATTTATAGTAATTATATTTTCTTAATCTAGATAAAAATGAAAGCAAACGTGTCTTTATCTGATGGATGGGGTATTTAATTGGGATTTTGTTGAAAAGTATGCAACTATTACATCAATTTTGACTATGTTTGGTATCATTGGTAATTTGTAGTGTAGAATATGGTCATTGCACTTTTTGTAAATCCATAAAGTCCAAATACAACGTAGAAATTCGTTCATTGGTCCATTTGCTTTCGAAACTCTAAAATCTCAAGCAATTAATTGGGTCAAATTTATTTTTTTTGGGCACTTTCGAATGTAAATTGCGAATTTGTTATGTAGTTTCAATGTATCTAAATTTTACCAAGTTGGAACATTTCGAAGAAGAAGAAAGCTCTAAACGCACAGTAACCATGGCGGAAAAACCAAAAATGAGAAAAAAAAAAAAAGAAAGAAAAAGAAATTAAAGTGTTTAAGATACTGGTCATGCTGTGTTTTAATTTGTTTAATGTGTTTGTTTTGAGAAGTCTTCTCTTTCATAAAGTATTACTAAAAGATTTTTTTTTTTTTTTATCATTATAAATAAGTTTTTTTTTTATTAAATCATCGTAAATAAATTAGTAACTTACGAATAGTTTTTAATAATAACTTATTTAGTTTTTTGTTTTTAAACTTATAAGGTGAATATTGATTTTTACAAATAATGATAGGTTTTGGGCATTGAAACTCCAAAATCTCAATCCATTAATTAGGCGACCGTTAATTAGGCGAAAGCTAATCTGTATGACAGTCGGTTCATCTCCATTCGACCTCCTAACCATTTTTCTTTTTCAGCTCAATGCTTGGTTCGATTTTGAAAACATAGAAATAAATTACATGACATACAAAAAATTTAACTTTGTTCTAGAAATGATTCTAATATTCATTATTCAATTTAAGTTCAATTTAACTTAAAAAGAATCGAATAGAATCGCTCAATTTAGGTCTAGTTTGGTCCAGGAATTTTGTTGACCCCTACTTTAGGGGCTTTTTGACTTGTTAAGAGTACGTAGTTAATTATGTTTGAAGTTTTGGTTGTATACAGTATACAATATAAAACATATTTGCTGTATTTTTTTAAGTGAGTATTGAATTTTTTTGAGTATATTAGGTTTCGCATGAATATTTAGTATTTTAATTGAATTGACAAGCAGGTGATGAAATGAGTCGAGCTCATATTTAAGCTTAAATTCTATATGTTAACTTGAGCAAAATCTAGGTGAATAATAGAATCAGCAAAACCTAAGATTTGCATGCTTTACTCGGCTTGTAAACTGATTCATCAATTAGAGTAATTAGTAAGATCAAAACATATTGTTCCTCTAAATGCTACTTCGGACCCCTTTCTTTGTAATTAGAAGGGGGTCTCGAAGGAGAAAATATATGGATTGTGTCATCTTAACGTATCAAATCGAGAGGATGAGGCTTTGGGTTATTCAGCACGTGATGTTTTAGTGTAAAAATGAAAATAATACTTAAGATACCATCAATAATTTAAATAAAAACTAATGTAAAACCAACTTTGTACGTTCTAGAAAATTAATGTATTAAAATTAGGTGTTGGAACAATCAATTTTGTAAATTTATTTCATCTTCAAGCCAATTACCTTTAACCTTGGGTCCAGTCGGCCCTTCCTCCCCCAACACCTCCTTAGGAAGACTCGACACGAAGTTTTCAAATTTAGTCTTCAATTTCCCTGGCAGGAACTTATCAACATTCTTGATTTCATCCTCAATTTTGTTGCTTAGTTTTGGACCCCATTTTCTAGCAAAATTCAGCCATGGTGGCTCTTCATAAACAGACCCCATATAATCTGCATTAACTACTGAAAACCTTTCTCCAGCGTCCAGGAAAATTTTCCCCTTGCCAGTATCATCTCTTATGCCAATATTCCCATTCCCATTCCCTCGTAGAACTAGCCCAGGTTTTGGATACGAGGCGTGGCCATGTAACGATGAATAGGCCACGGGTTTGTTACCATTTTCGAACTCTAATTCTGAAGCATCCACCCATACTCCTTTATTATGTTGAGAAAAATAGACACCCTTAAGTTCCCCATTGAAATTGCTGATTCTTAAGGTCACATGTTCCCAATCACCTACATGTTCTCCGATTTTCCCCAAGTTAACATTGAAGAATTCGACTTTTGCCTTGCCAGGGCCATTGAAAGGGTAAAATATCCATATTGCTATGTCGGTAAATGTTGCACCATACATTGGTTTCACATGTAAATAAACATAGGCATCTTGTAAATATCCTTTCTTGACTCTCTCTTTTTCTGCATCATCAATAGGAAGGTCTATCCAATAGGCACCATCATTTCCACCCCCATAAGGAAGATTTGAGCCCGTGGCATTGATGGCGATTGGATTCGATTCTTGACCTTTTGTGTATAGTAGTGCCCCATTTTCGAAAAACCATGTCACTGAGGAAGGGAAGTAGTTTTCATCAGGATGAAAATAGATACGAGGCGAGTAAGCTTGAATCAATGCCTTGACCTGATTTGAATTAGGCAATGCAGATTTGTTGGCTTTCGCATTCTTCAAACAGGCTAGAGTTGATCCAGCAGCCCCATTGGTTTGGGCCATAAATGTTCCTGTAGGAATCCCCATGGCTTGAATTCCTCTAACTGATGGAATTGTGCTATACACATTGATAATATTTGGATTAATATTATTCCCTGGTCCCCAAATCCAAGCATCATTTTCCCCGGAATCCGTGAAATCAGAGCGGACGCACAAGATTTTGTCGAGGGCTGGCTTCTCAGGTGAGCTCGTGACAATGTGTCCAACGGCTTTATAGCCATCAGGGGGTGTAGGCAGCCAGATATAACCAACGCCATCTTGCTTAATTTTCAAAGACTCACTACTCCAAACAAGAGTGTAGTCAATTGGTTCCTTCAAGGCACCTTCTTTTTTGGCATCTTTTCCTGCAAGAACCCATCCAGATAATGGTCTATTGTTGGATTGGCTATAGAATCCAAGCAAAGAGAATCCATCTGGTACAGAAGATGGTTCAAAAAATGTTGCGCCAAGGTTATCTGGTCCGCCTTCATGTGTAGCCCACACTTTAGAAAATGTCGATACTTGACACACTTGTAATCCTCCTAGATCAATGATTCCACTAGCAAATCCTTCACCTAAATCCAAAAGAACAAAAATCGAATTATAACTATACTCACAATTAATAAATAGAGCGAAAAGCGTGTAATGATGTACCTTGAGGCCACGAGGGGAGGAGAGATGGAAGCTTGAAAAAGGTTTCTATGGGAAGAGGCTTGTCTTTTTTCTTGAAAGGATTGGGAATGGAAAAAGAAGAAACATTGATACGATTCTCCATTGTTGAGCCCTGCAAGCAACAATATATTTAGAGCAATAATCTTGTTATGAATATGAATAGAAAAACGAATGAGACCAAATCAGCGATCAAGCAACAAACTTTAGCACATTTCGTGCAAGGTATAAAACCCTTTTATACATGTTTTTCTACTCTTCAAGAAAATCTTTTAGTTTTGAGGATTTGGAGTGAACATATCTTGTACCCTAAGACCTTTGTCATCTTTCTTACACAATTTTCATCCAAGCTTGGGCTCGACTATAAAATACTAAATTACGAAAAATAAGTAGCAACTCGACTCAAACAAGTGTAACTTTCACACTTATCAATTCTTTTTATTAAACTTGCACTTTCTTAAAAATCCAAGATAATTTTCATGTTTACTATTTAATTTCACTAATCACTATTCACAATTCATCATAACTAGATATTCATTCCTATATTATTGTTTTCATCCATATGCTTTAATTTCAAAATTTGTAGCTTTATTAGTATTTTTAGATCGAATTGAGATGTGCTATTCAATTTTTGCTGTCTAGCTTGGTGTCCACCGAATTAATTATTGACACATCATTTTCAAATTAACATGTCATCTCAAATTTATCTTCGTTAACTTCACCACTAACCCATCAAATTAGACAACATATCTCAACTCTTTTAAACTGTATCGATCGTGCTTCTTATTGGTAATTTGTAGTTTCAATATGTGCGTTATTGTTGTGCAAAAGTTGCAAGCATTCTCTTTGTGAATTTCTAGTATTTAGTTGTAGAAAATATTTGTGTACCCCTATATATATATATATATATTATTGAAGAATATTGGAATATATTGTTTGGCATATTCCAATCAATTATGAGATTCACACGTTTGTTTCTAACTTGCCATATGTCAACCCATTGGACTAAACTAATTAAAGCCCAACACAAACTTTTTCTGTGTCTGGTCCATAAGCCTTGTATTAAATATTACTATATGATGGATAAGATTATGAGCATCTAATGTACATATGTTTTGTCTTTTTTCCTAATGTGAAATGCTGAAAATAAGATAGGATAAAAAGCAAGGGAAGTTCATCTTCTGCACAGATCTGGTAAAGATAGCACCATCTTGAAAATATCTGATTTTCTATTCAAGAACTTGCTTTAAATACTAACAGTTTTTGTCCATTATTTCCAGTATTTTCTTACATTGCAAAATCCTGTTTAATGTTTTTTGGCAGTTAATCTTACCAGTTAAAAACTATTCTCAATTCCAACAGTATAAACATAGACACAGAGACAGAGGCATGGACAATTCGAACAGAACAAACATACACAGATAAAGGGCATCTAGCTAGACAGACCTGGGTGAACCTAAGAGGAGGCCGCTCTTTTAGACGACTCCAATGCTTCTTGTCTTCAAGATTCTCCATGCTCGATCCTGCAGCAGTGGCACAAAAGGGCACCAGTAACAGAAACACGAAGCAAAGGAATGCCTTCACATTCATTTTGACCACTGCTAAAGTGAACAGCCGTAACTAAAGAATTTATTTATTTTATGCAATTTAGTCGGTGTTTGTTCAACCATAAGTTGAAGGTCTGAACACTTTTTTGCACACTTTTTCGCATAATTTATAGCCAGTAGTTTTTAACACTAATTCAATGGCAGCATTAATGAAATTATCCCCCTGTTTTACTATCATTATTCGAAAATTATTTTTTCTATGTACTTATTTTCAAACATGCGTTTATACAATAAAATATTATACACGTAAACACAAAATTTTTCTCAATTTTTTAACCACATATTCTCTTAAAAATCACTATTTAAATATTATTTTGACCAAATAATTGTCATCAATCAAGGGCTAAATATAAGGACAATTTTTACCACAAATTTAAATCACAGCATTAGTGAAATTAAATATAAAAATTTATGATTCATTTTATATGATTTAAAATATACTAATTTCTAAATAAATTGTCCAACATCAATGATATTTATATTAGATAGCATTATTTTAATCGCGTGTCGTGGTACCAAAAAGGCATACGCAAACAAAACTTCTGAAATGGAATATTGAATTTAGAAGAATCCAAGAAAGTCAGCAAATGATTTGCTGTTTACCATGTGAGTGCGAGGGGTTAAAAGGACAGATTTGGCAAGATCAAAGCCATACGTTACGTACTTCACTTTGTAATTCTTTCGAGACATTTAGAGGTTGTAATCTACGTATTTTAATTTTTAGTTTTGAATTCATTTGAATTTTATATTTTTAGTGTTCATTTTAAGATTATTGAAAATGCATTTTATTTTGTCATTTTGAAAAATTATTTTCAAAAATGAAAAAAAATGAAGTTTTGGCTTGATTTTAAGTGAAAACAGTCAAAACGATTTTTTCGGCGTTTTCCAATTTCTTTGTAAATTTTAAACTTATTTTTGGAAATTTGTTTCTAAAAATAGGTATGTAAACGTGTTTTCAGTATTTTCAAAAACTGAAACCTGAAAATAGCATAGAAAACGTGCTCTTATATATTTGAGTTGTATTTACTATATAAAATTTTAATAATTGTAGTATAATTTGGAAGTGATATGTTTCATAACAATTAAGCTACTTGTACAGAAATAGTTTATACCTTTGTTGACGGATGATGAAGCGTCGTACATTTTGGTCCTGGATTTGAACATTTTAGCATGACTTGTCTCATAATTGATAAGTGAATGTACTATTTTTGTTTTTCAGTTGGGTGAATTTTATTAGAAAATCGATTTGTTTTAATGAATATATCAATATATCGATTTTTTACAAATTTTTTTTTTGTTGGATTGTATAATTGATTTGACGAATGTTGTGGTTGAATGGGGCGGGTGTCGGAGTTGCTTAGTGGTGGTACTATCGTTCTTATTATGTGAATCGAAGCATGTTGAATATATTGAAAATAATAAAATAAAGGGACATCAATTTTGAAAAATTCAAGATCAATCAATGACTATTACAAACTATAATTGAAAGTAGCATCCTTTGATGCCTGAGGGCTAAGATAGTTCCATAATGAGCAGATAAATTTTATGATGATCAATAACATAGCTTCGTGAAATAAGCTTCGAGCATGAGCATCAAGTAATATAACTTTGCACTATGTGATACCACGTTGTGACCTTTTCATGATATTTCATTCGACAATATTTATCAACCATAGTGGAAAGTCTTCAACGGCATTATTCAATGTGGAAGTCCAACGTATGCATTTGTTACGTTCGATAGGTATTTTCTACTCTCCCTATCCTACAAAGATAGACTTGCTTTTATTTTCATACAAATTTTTTAAAAAAAAATGTAATTAATATAATTGAAAATATAAATTTTACTTGCACTTTTCCTAATATACCCTTATATTAGATAATGATTAAAATAGTGTTAGTGCTCATTTGTTAATAACAATGCATATTAAATAGATGTATATTATAAAACTGAGAAATCAATTATACTCTTAAGCAAGGAAAGTGACATAATTTGAAGCAAACGAATAATTAAACAATCATATCTTTATGGAACGAAATGAGTAATTATTTCTGGTTAAATTTACTTTTCATGTATACATTTTGTAAGACCTGCAAGTATTACCCACTTATTCATCATTTATTTTTATCTATTTAAAATTGAAATCGATTATAATCTCCTATTAAATATGTGCAGCAGCTAGTAGGTTCAATAGAATCTTATCCTCGCTTGAGCCCTTCAAGACATTGTTTTAACTGATAGAACAGTTGGAAAAAAAAATGGTTTAATTAGTTGGTTTGACCAATTTTTTACCAATTTTTTCAATGAGTCGTGTTAGTTGGACAAAGAGTTTTTTGGCCAAATGTGTCCTACTCCACGAGTAGATTAATGTAATGTATTTATTTTTTGAAAATCAATTTAGGGTGAATGAAAAATTAAGATCCAAAGATAATCACTTGAAGTTGAAATAAATTGGAAATAAAAACTGGTGAGAAATTGGAAAACGTAATCTCATATAAGAAAACTAGAAGAATATAAACTACTTTATATTGTTCAAGTTTGAGACTTGGATTTGTTTGAGTACAAATAGTTTTTGAAGGGAAAAGAATCTACATGCTAGTAAGTTGAGCCAAAGCCCAATCGCGCTCGTCGCCTAGTCCATCCGATCGGCCGGCTCGAGACGAGTCTTGAGTTTGGACCAAGTTGGTAAATATATTTTTTGGTAAAATTATATTATTTTATTATTTAAAATAAAAATATATTTATTTATATTATTTTTCCCCCGAATTTTCTATATGCGACACATGAGTTCTTCTATAATTTGGCGGTTGACAGTTGAACTGCCTGTCAAACGAGTTGTGTCTGTTTAAAACACAACTTTTCAACTTCTATATAAAGATCCTCATATTCCAAATTTTATTAATTCAAAAATCAATTATGATTTTTCTCTCTTGCAAATTATATTCATTCATCCCTGCATTGTTCCAAATTTTTCATTTCGGCCTCGAAAGTTATTTTTGTGCATTTTAGTCCTCAAATTTTAGAGAGATAAAAAACGCGAGTAGGTTCGTCGGGTCTTTTAATTAGGAGTGTTATTATTACAAGTCGAGGTCGTTGTATTTTAGGAAACGAGTATCAGAATACCTCAGCACTAGTGCGGGGTATTATCGGCTTAAGAAAAAAGAGTTGAACTCCTATCCCGACCATTATCATTTTATTTCAAGTCGTTATTCTACCCAAATTATTGTACGTTAATATCATTATTTGCCAATAAGGACTTGGTAAATCTTTCTAGACGTCTTTTATAAATAATGGAATTGGATTATGTGGTGATGAATCTCTTCAAGGTTAATCTTTAATTACTTATGGGAAATTTTAAAAAATGGCAAATTTCATGATTGTCAATTGAAAAATGTCTAATTTTGATAACTCTTACAAAAATGATCAAATTTGGTACCAAATTGTCTATTATACCTTCAATGAAAAATGAATCAATTTTTTTTTATTTTCACGAATTTCGAGAAGAATAAGTAGTTTCCATGGAAAGTTACATTAATGTTAGCTAATATCAAGTGGACTTATTTGCTTTTATTATCTATTAGGTATTGACCAATAATTTTGGAAAAATATCAAGTAGATGAAGTAGAAAAGTCATTAACACTAAATAATAGTTATATGCTTCCAATTCAAAGAAAATCATATAATTTTATTTCGCAAAATTTAAAGAGTGTTCGATGAGGATTAAAATTAGAATTTTAGTAGATTGTGATAGAAGTGTTTGAAATGTGCGATTGAAAAGTTGTGGAACCCATGAAAGATATGGTTAATATTGATTGTTTGACTTTAATTTGGATTAAAATTATATTTAATCCGGACCAAACATGGGCTTAATCTCATCCAAATTTGCAGTTGATTAGGCTTTCCACAATTCTAGATATAATGTAATTTTTTTTAAATCTTGTCTTTGTTGATAAATTGTGTTTAATAGTTATTATTCTTGACATTTCATGACGTTCTCAATATTTTAAAAGTTGTTATCGACATTTGGATCATTTTATCTTGACACTTCATTTGTTTAGAATGAGATTTCGTTTTAAACATGAGAGTTCTCTACATTTCATAATGTTCTTGACATTTTAAGTGTACTTCTTAATATTTCATAAATGTTTTATCTACTCACATATAGAAAGAAGTGGGTATTTAATGCATGATTGACATGATACTTTTTAAAATAAGTAGTATAGATTATGTGTCAAGCTATTATTGATTAATACAATTTTGAATTATATAAATAATTTTGTTTTTATTGTGGAATTTAAAATTGTTAACGAGGGCATTTTGTAGTAAAATGGATATTTAAGAAATTTTAGACATTTTTGCAAATAATTATGTAAGAGCGGACATTTTTTTACGATTTCCTCATTACTTATTTACTTTTAAAGTCTTAGGTAAAATGATCTGTCACTAATAGTCACCCACTTTTATTATTATTCATTATTCATTTGAGATAAAAAGGCACCTCATGGAGGAGTTCTTTCTCACCACAACTTTAAATGACAAAAAGCACATCGATGGATGCTAACATCTACCTACCCATATTCGTACATTTTCAATATGTTCATTCTCTAATTTAATCATACTCTAAATGAAATATTTAAATAAATAATCATGACATGCAAACTTCAAATTTTAAACTTCAAATAAATTTTAAATAATCATGACATGCAAACTAAAAGATTTTATTTCTAAACCAAAAAATAAAAACACAAGAAACATTATATTAAAATATATAATTCATTTTGGTAAATTTATTCTTTTAATTGAAAGAAAATGGAATTTTTACATCAATTTGTTGGTATTTTGTTGTATAAGATTAAAAACCTACAATTATGTTAATATTTAGTTCAAACCTATTCGTGGTTGATTCTCACAACTAATTTGAAGATGACGTACGTCTAATTTTCATAGTCAAAGTTTTCGCAAAGTTTTCTAAGCATCTCTCTCATTCTCTTTATTTTTTAGAGTAAATTACTTATTTTAAGAGTTCAATAGATTTTCTATAGTTAATTTTAGTGTTTTTATTTATTATTTTAAAAATTTCCGTACATTTTCTAAAACAAAGGAAAAACGACAATGTGAACAAGAGAGAAGTTAAGTGAAAAATGAGAGGAACTAGTGATCTTAGTTGCTCATCAAAAAAATCAAAATTAAGATGAAATATACATAATATTATTGGACTTGTAGAAAAATCAGCTCTTTAATTTTAATTATCCTTCAAGATGCTCTTAGAGTTTCTAAATTATGTAACTTTTTGGAGTATCGAAAGCGTTTATGAGAGTTTCTGAAATGAAAGCATGGTAGAATTTTAGAAGATTTGTGTAATCTAGGCACGTATTATACCGTTGATGAGAAAAATAAATATGTATTTATTAGTAAAAGTGTTGAAGACTACATTTAAATTTAAGACAGAAGGAAAAAAAAAAAATGTTCCTCCTTGACACCTTACTCTTTTCATTGAAACAGTTCAACAAATAATAAGTTAATAGTTTTGCACATTTGCTACAACGTTTTATTGCTTTGATCAAGAGAGATCGTCGAACGCAAAAATTATTAGGTTTTCCCACAAATTAACTTACAGAGACTGTGGCATACAAGAACACCTCAAAGTGAGAATCAATCACTCCAATTCGGAATTATTATCAAACAATTTTAAATAAAAGAGAGACATCACCTCTAGCACCACTCATCTCCAACCTTAATGTGGAGTAAAGGAAGAACATCAATAGAAGCAAAACTTTCTAATACATAAAGAACACATTCGAATTGTACTATGCTAATCGATCCTAAAAGAATGGTTTTGGAGAACAAAGCCAGCAATGAAACCTCAATTCTACATTTGGATTTTACATAGAAATTTGAAATATTTCTTAATACAGGGTCATGGACAATTAGGGTTTCTACCAGGGCCACCATAGTAGAAATAACTGCCCCACTCGTTGCTCTTGCCAAGTTGTACATTGTAGCATTTTGACTGCTCGGTGAAAGTGTCGATGTCTTTTGGAGGCCTTAAGTTGTTTGAGTCGTCTACTACTTGAATATTCCTGAAATAACTGGCTTTACCAAATCCTTCTTCAGGGAAATGGCCACTCCCCATTTGTGTTGTGGTGTGCTGTCCATCTGATTCTGAGTTTACTACTTCTCCTCCCCATTCTATCATTGTTGCACTATCTGTCAAGTATGAAAATAAATATCCAGGCCAGTATCCCAGTACATACTCACCCCCAAATTGCATCCACCAGTTTCCTTCTTTGGGGTCCTGCCAAAGTTGTAAAATATCTAGTCAATAAAATCTATTTTGGACTATATAAATAAGGGAAATGTCTTTTGTATATTTCGAAGTGTGCATCATGTTTGACATTGCTTTTGTTTTAAAAACCTTTTGGAGGGAAAACTATGTTTTTTTAAAAAACAATTGTCAAATGTGGGAAACTGACAAACTTGGTGTACACCAAAATGTACACCAAGCATGATTGTGTAAATAAACAGAATTTGCGTAAACCTAAGGCAACTCTAGTCCCACAAGTGTGAGTGGGATGCATGTTAGGTACCATGCTCGATAATACAATGAACAAAATTTAGCTACTTTTTCTTCTTTGATACTATACAATATTGTCAATCTACCTAATCTACCTTATCAAATAGACCACGGTAGGATTAAGACACAAAAAAAAATTCCAATTCTTATTTGTTGTCTTGCATAATACTGTTCATCGCTGCACATCAAACATGAATAGGGTTAAGCTACTTGTACAGATTTGTTTATCTTCCTTTATAGAATGCTGAGTTGACAATCACTTTTACATTATTAGGAGTACTTTCACATTAGACTAGGAACTAGGAAGGTAAATGCTCGCTATGTCAACATTTGGAAGCTTTTGTAAATGAAATCTGTACAAGTAGCTTTATCCCCATGAATAATAGTCAAGAGATTCTTTGATTAATGTGTTTAAGACATTAAAGAAACACGCATTTGTCTCTTACATAGTATATTGGTAAGAACAGCTAAGAGATTGAATTTCAAAGTGTTAATCATATAAAGTGGGACAGGCAGTTCAATGTATATTAGAAATAAAATTACCTTCCAGACAAGAATGCTGATATCATATTGGGAACTGTGATAGCCAGAAATAGGGGAGATGCTGGCCCCCATTGCTATTTCATTATTGATTTGAATAAAGCCTGAACACAGCAAGTTGTAGCAGCCCGTGGCTTGATAAGAATCACTCTGTCATTTTATCCCAAAATTTCAGCACACAAATGACACTATTTTAGACTCTAATACTATATAAATAGAACAAAAAATGATCCCTTGTGAAGGTGATAGCAGATTCATTGATCGAGACTCGACGGTATTAAAGAAGTCAAGTCTAGTCCAGTACTATGCACAAAACGTGTTGAGGGATCAATATTTCGAATCAAAACAAGCAAAATCTGAGGGCTTACTGTCCAATAGGTGAAAAGTCTTGTGTTGCTATCCCCATATAAATCTGGACTAACCTGTTAACCCAAAAATTGGTACACGCCAATATTATTTTAAATGAAGGTTGTAATAAATTATTGGTAAACAAATGTTTGTAAGAAAGGAATTAATTGTGGTGAAAAGTACCTGCCAACCAGCCTCAATACTGTTTAAATCTGAGGCAAATGAACCTCCCAAAATCCAAATCTGGGACAAGCTGAATTCATTTGATTGTTGAATTTTAGGATCCCACACATTTATAGTTGCCTTTGCTCCATAATATTTGTCTCCTTCAACATAGGCTATTGCATGCTAAACAACTCCAAAAATAACAAAAGACCCCCTCAAAAAATATCAGTTAAACAATTTTTTGAAAATAGAGAAAGCAAGAAAGTTAAGAATCTGCTTAGTGAAAAAAGGTTCCCTTTTGTCTTTTGTTCTTTCTTATCTATTCCAATTCAAATGTGTGCATATGGATATTGATCAAGACTAATGTCAAATACGAATGAACCCAATGCGCTGGCAGCAAACCCAGATGGAAGGAGTACCTGATGACCACTTTGGTTGATAAGGTCAGGTTCAGGATCAGCAGACTTTGGTTTAGGGACGCTCCTGTGATTTTTCTTCCCATAACTCTTAATTGAACTTGCTCTCAACAAGTCCTCTTTCTTTGTTCTTCTTATTGGAATTGTGCCCTCTGGGCATCTCCCATTCATGTGCCACAACTGAGTAATTGGTTTTGGCCCTTCAACATTTTTGCCCACTTTTTTGTCTCTGAATAGACCTTCTGGATGATAATTCGGCCTCATCTACACTAAGCAAGTACTTAAAATCAAGAAACAAATAAGCAAATTAATATAAACATTAAAGAAAGGAAATTTTCTGACCTGAATTGTATGATTTTTAAGTAAAGGATGATCAAGAGCAGGTTGATGAGACATATGAACACAGTCAATGATGTCGCCATCTGGGCTCTAATTTTCAAGAATAATCAAACCACAGTCAATAAGTTAGCAATTATTGTATAAACATACACAATTCTAATTATAATATACACTTATCCATCGACCGCTAAAAGCAGCCCGCAGCAGCAAACAAACACACCTTAATGGACTTGAGTGGAGGTTTGTTCAGACTGTTCAAATGCTTCTTAACTTCAAGATTCTCCATGCTCAATCTGGCTGCACTGCCATATAAAGGCACTGCTAACAAAAACATGAAGCAAAAAACAGCCTTCATCTTCATCTCAAAACACGTAAACTGAAGGGCCATAGCTTCAAATCATGAGTTGAAGATTTGAACACTTTGGATTCACTAATTTGCTTATCCTATCCTAAATATAGTACACATGAACACTTTTTGAAATAGGAATTTAATTTCAGAAAAATCCAAGAGAGCCTGCCGACGCTTTTTCTATTTAACTCGTGAAGGGGTTAAAGGGCAGAGTTGGGAATTTGAGGTATGCAAAAGAGTGCGATAGGAGGAAGGACAAGAGTCGTTTCTCTCCACTTTTTTGTCGTCCGTAAAATTTGGGTTCTTTTTCATTTCAAGGCATATCTTGTTTGGATTATATACACTTTGGTCCCTAAAGTTGGAGTAAAATTTCTTCTTCGTTTATTTTGCCCCAAATAAGTCGCAAAAGATTGCTAAGTGTTCCAATCTGGTCAATCTATTAGTAAGATTATGAAATCTTTAAATGCATGCATTTAAATTAGGAGTGTCAATATAAGTGGTTCGGCTTTCTGCCAACTCAAATTCAAGTTTGTTTTCGATTTGAATTATCTTGGTTAAAAATATAATTGTGTTAGGCTGGGATCATCTTCCAAATCTAAGGACTAGATCGGCCCACAAACTTGCAAATATTGTAAGCGGGGTCGACCAACCCAATTTCTTTTTCTTTCAATTGTTTGAGAATTTAAAATGATTTAATTTTGAGTCATAATTGAAAAAATGAATAATATGCGAGAGATGGGAGTTGTGTGTAGAATTTAGAACGAAAGAGTTGTTGGGTCAAGAATTGAAAGAGAGCTCAACAACTCTCTTAATTTATTCTTACTTTTTGATTTTTTTTTAATAATCAAGCTAACTAGGTCAGCCTTCAATCCTTCATGGTCTAGCACCGGCGAAATCATTATGGTAAGAAAAACTCGTGAACATGCCTAAACAAGGAATGCTGACTTCGATCTCATATTCTAATGAGGTGGGTAATCCTAAACGTGGATGGTCCAACCCATTTTGACACGAAAACTTGAAGATACTTTTCCTCAAATTGATATCATTGTTTGAAAAATGAGTTTAATACTCCAAATAGGCCAAAATATGAAATCAATTAGGAGAAAAATGGACTTCAACTATATATCAATTCATATAGCTAGCACCATTAAAGTTTGCGTAACAATAGAATTAATGTCTTATTGGTACATAACGACTTTAATAGTGTATTGTAGAATTTTAAGTTAATTTAATTAGCAACATGATCAAATTGAAATTATTTCTAGCAAAGTCTTGTTAGATCACGGACTTAGATTAAGCCCCCTTTGGAGGCAAGGTTGAACTTTTATTTAAAAAATAAAAAAATCTTAAACCATTAGAAAACTTTGATGAATAAATTGGAAAAACTTTAAGGATTAATTTGGAATTTTGCTACAACTTTTTAGACCAAATGTGTATTTAACCCTATTCTATTCCAGTGCAGCAATAGTTGGACAATCCTGTTTCTTCACATGAAATTTTAGTATTCCCATTACATCATTTTCATCATACACAAGATGCTTCTAAAATTGATTTCTAATATTTTTAGTAAATAATTGGTCGAGAAGAATATCGTACTCTCGGTTCACATGGCCATGTTATGTGAAATTTCCATTCAACTTGAATATGAGAATTATATCTTAAAAAGTCAATAGTAGTGATTGCACGAGACTGTTAAGTAAACTTGAATAATTGATCTCGACCAACCTTTGACGTAGAACTTAGGTCGTTCATAACCACATTTACACGTCTGAGTTCGGTTTCATCCATACTTCAGTTCAACTTAGTTAGAATTTGATAACAAGTTTTTGAACTCTTAAACAAAGCAGCACTACCGTAAATTGAAAAACCTATTTTTAAAATGTTTCAAAATCGTAAAGAGAGTTTGGACTACATACAAGATCTCAAGATCGACGATCTTAAGTATCTATTAGTAAACAAATCTTCTACTAAAGACAAGACGAAGAGCTTCTTGCAAGAGCAAGTTGTCTACAATTTCTAACTAGGTTGTTCCGAAACTTTTAGAAGGCTAACTTTTCCATTTCAAACGGATTTTAAAAATACCCTTAGAAAATATTTCAGAAACTCAAAATAATTTTTTTTCACTTTTCCTGCTTTTTAGTGTAGTTAATAAACTATGCGTAATGTTTAAAATATTCGAAAACTTTAATGTGGATTGCACTTCATTGTGAGATTTTTCCTACTAAAAATTAACTTAATTATAGACTTTAATTCTTTTGTGTCGTACAAAATTTGTGTCGCAATAATCACTCGAAGAATCCATACATCTTCTCTCCCAAACTTTGAATTCCAAGTTCGTGTTTCAGTCAACTGAAGAGTTCATATTTCACTTCCATATTTCTAATAAATCAAGATTTTAGTTAAATTAGATTGATCGAAAAATAATTTCTTACTTAATTTATATTAAATAAAATTTCCTTTAAAAGTTCAACGTTGGATTTATAAAATAAACCACATATCATGTCATGTCGTTTGTCATTTTCTTATCCATGAAACCTAGATTCACGAAATTATGCAAGATTTTCTCCATGACGTATTTAGCACGTCTTCGGGTGTGCTTATGGGTTATTATAAGTACTAGAACTCGCTAATTTTTGTAGTTCAAAAAATAAATAGATTGTTGGTTCGACACAATAATTGTAATTCTTACCCTTTTTAAAAAATAAAAAATAAAAACAACTTTTAAGTATTGCCTGACAAGTAGACTGTCAGAATTGAATTAACCATCGCCATCTTAACGTAATGCTACGAAGTTCTATTGGGATTACAATCACAATCTAGGTGACATGATATACTGAATGAAATGAGGAATTAAATGACTTATTTAATTTCATCTATCATTTAATGTCATCTAAATCGTGGTTGTAACTCTGATGGGACAAATACCGATTGATTTGTTGTTTAATAATTTTTGGTGAATTCTAGGGAAGACGCGCTAATCAGAAATTATTTTACAAATTATCATGTCATCAACACTACATATTTTGATATGATCTTAAACAAACTTTATCTGAATAAAATCAATACTATCAAGTCAGTTGGGAGCCACCGAAAAACTGTATTTGCAAACCTAAAAGAAAAGGAAAAAATTCAAGGGAGCAGACTGGTTATTCCCTTTTAGTCTAACCCCGAGCCACATTAAATTCTCATTTTCATTCTTTTACTCATTTTTAATTACACATTTTCAATAAAATAATATTTTTTATCACATCAATAACATTTTTTTTTTTTTTTTAACCACACATTCTTCATTAATATAATATTTCAAAATACATTCTTTCAAAATAATATTGCTCAAACATACCATAAATAAGTTTTTTTTATTTTTTTTTTAATTTTTCGTTTATTACTCGTCAAACACCTTCTTTTTGCCATTGCTATTTTATCCTCTCACCTTTTATCCGAATTCGACATGAACATCAATACATAATTTTCACGTGAAAGAAATATTTATGTATTAAAAAAGAGGGAGTAAGATATTTTATGGAATTTTTTTTTAAATTGCTTTTAATGTGGTCATACATCTCCTTTAGTAGAGATTGCAATTTTGCCAAATAAAAGTCTTTTAACATAATCATTAATTAATTAAATATGAATATTTTCTTCTTTACAAAAACAACTTTTTCAATCAAATCTTTCGTTTTCTAACAATGGTGGGTTTGTTGGTTTTGCCTGTGGGGGGAAACTATGTCTTATCATGGTGGGTAGCCAAGTTAGGAGAAGAGCACTATCTGATTCTTTTATAGTTTATTTGATTGGATGATATAAAGTTCAAAGGACCACATGATGTCTTGTTGGTAACAACTCGTGACTTCTCTCTTTAGTTTACTTCAAATACTAAGGTTGATTAATACTAAAATTATTTTCACACAAACCTTTCTTGAAAAAGGAAAAGACTCATTCGAATGAATAAGCATCCGTTTAGCAAAATTTATAAATTATTTATATATGCTCAAATTTCATTTTTAACTGTACATTTTAATGAATCTCACTTATCCACCACCTTTTCTATCTGTTTATAAATTAAACTGTTTAATTTCTTCCCGAGCATAAGCTAAATTGTTTTTGTTCTTTAACGTTTAAAATCTAAAATATTAAAGAATATAATCTCTAAGATTGATTAATTTTCACACCACCTTCGTTGAAAAAGGGAAAGATTTGAATGGAAATAAAAATATATTATTTATAAATAGTCGAATTTCACATTTCAATGGATCCCATTTATCCAAAACCCATTTATTTATTTATAAATTAAACAAATATAAAAACTCTACCCAAACAGAGGCTTTTTTTTTTTTTTTTGTTCTTTAGCATATAAAATTTAAGTTTTAAACAATATAATTTACAAGTTTAACGGTTGTTTTTTTTTTTATAATTTAAGATTATTTTAAGACGACCTTTGTTGAAAAGGGAAAGATTCGATAAATTGCCTTCGTTCTTTAAAAATAAATATGTTAGTTCTACAGAATATAATTTTACAATTTTAATGGTTATCTTTTTATTTTAAAAGACTTTTATCTGTAGTTGTATCTTTATTTTTAAAAGATATAATTTGTTGATAGTTGCATTTTTTAAATATTATACCTATTTATCCAACAATTCTACATTTTTTATTCTAATGTTTATACGTTTTTATTCTAAAGTCTTATGGAAGGATAAGTAATGCATGAGCATGTTTGAAAAGGGAGTGACCTGACGGACTAGACTTGAAAGATTCTCGAGCTTGATTTTGAGCTATATAGATTGCATTTGTGTAGCTATAACTTTTGGGCGAAGTTGTGGAAATGCCTACATTAGGTTTGTATCAAGACTCGAGGTATCGTGTTTAAGACGATGCTAAAGTATTTCCGTGATGTAGATGAATAATATAGGAGCATGCTTAAAATGAGGTTGAGTCCCACATACTTGACTTGAAGTGAATTCTCGAACTTGATTTTGAATTATACAGGGTTGATAACACTTTCACCACAATTAAAGAATTTGATTCTACTTCCTCTATCTTACAAATTAGTACATCTTTAAGTTAAAACTTCACTTCAACGTTCATGTTAAAGTCTAATTTTGTTCTATTTAACATTGAGCACTAACAAGAGAAAAATTGCCTTGTGGACATAGTATGAATTCGATCTGGCTCGAATTATTTTTCAATTTACAAAATAGTATGTTAAATCTAATTTTGTTTAACAAGGTATTTTTTTGTACATTGCAATAGAGTTCCTAGTATGGCATGATCAATAATTGTTTGGAAAATTGAAATAAATTATGAAATATACCGAGTAAATATAGTGCGTGGTACTAGACACTACTGAATTATAAAATAATTAAAGTTTAAATTTCCCCATTAATATTATTACATGTTATATAATTTGACTTATTAAACATATCACTTTTGAGCATGTATGGAAATTATTTAAACTATAAATAGAAAAATATTAATGGCCCATAAGTGAGTAATACTTGTGAATTCCTCGAAATATATCGAAAAAAGTAACTTGAGTATTTTGTAAGCAATTTACATTTTCGCTAATGTTTATAAACGTCAAACCACTTTTTATTCAGATATTTCACGGAAACAAGTATTGTCCACTTATTCACAATTCATTTCTATCTACTTATAACGTAAATTATTTATTCGAAAATAGTGATTATAATCGGATCCCACATACTTCCAACATATATTGTCATGTAAACTTACAAAGACATTTATGGACACTTGTTTTTGGCACTTGAATCTAGACAAAGCATAGCGAGTGGAGTTGCTTGTTTCATCTACAATGTGTACAGCACATCCACACAATTTTTTGCAATCAGACCCTCATATCAAATGAATAATTGGAGTTTATTTGACCCACTTTGGAAGAGTGCCCAACAAACATGCAGAATGACTTAAATGGCGACCAAATGTGTTTTTTCCTCATTTACCTTAGGATGAATATATATAACTTAAACTCGTAATAGGAGTGTCAAGATGAATAGATAGGTTTAGAATGACTACGTGCAGCTTTCGGCCTACAAGGAGCCGCCTAAGACAATCCATCTAAAAATATAGTCCAGACCTAGCCCAAATCCTCGTCGAAAAATCTGAATTCGATGGACCTATGAATACTTTAATATTGAGGAAAGAGACTAAATCTCATCGATACATTTGAAGTTATATTGTTAAACTGCTCGTGAAATGTAAATAAGCATTTTACAAGTAAAATTCACTACTAATAATACAAAATTTTCAATGAATTTAGATGATCGTACTAGCCTTCATGGATCATTGAACTGAAAATCTAAATCGGTACGATATGCAATTATTCACAGAACCACCCGTAAACTGATACTAAACTAACTAGGTTGATTTCGATCCAATATTTTAACTAGTTAGGTCGCCCCACTTGAGCCACTATTCATTTTGACATCACTAGTAGTCAAAAGATTTGTATTAGAAAAATAGTGCATAGTGGCTGAGTTTTTTTATTGATTTTTGAAGTATTTGGTTGTTAAGCACTACATATATAGTTCAAAGTAATATAACTTTTTGCTTGAGGTCCAGAACAAGAATATGCCTTTTTATATATTGATTGAAGAATGATATGGACTGACAGACTATTCCAATTGCTTTTATGATAATTGATCAGTGATTCTTCCACTCATTAAAAGGGAGACAGCTAATTCGCACAAATCACCCACCTCAAAAAGCATCGCAAACCCAATACTAAGAAACCACGAAAAACACCTCAAGTAACGTCGTTTTCTAAACGGTTAAACAACAGCATTCGTTACCTAACTTTGGGCTAGAATTGTCAAATGGAGCAATCGAGCTATCTTGTTAAAATCCCATAATAGTCTTGTTGCATGCAGGGCCCATCCAAAATTTCACTCACGTATATTTTCCCAAGGCTCGTCGGACCGGCTCGAGTCGGGCTGGGATGTTTTGCAGTTTTTTTTTTTTAACATATGTACATCTATAATCTACAGTTATATTAAAAGTGGGGATGGTGGAGAAACTTTTAACTTCCAAATTTACCCCTACATATTTAACTATATGCCAATTTAATTAGTATTTATCATTTGACTTAGAATTAATATAATATAAGGAGTGAGACTAGCATTCAATTATATCTTTTTTTTTTCTTTACAATTTTTAATTTTCACCAACAAAGCCCTTATTACCAATTTAATTGATATTTATCATTTGGGTTGGAATTAATATAAGAAGTGAAACTGAAATTCAATTATTAAAAAAAAAAATCAACGGAGATTAATCTTCATGATTTACATTATAATCCATTCATTAGGTTATTATTTCATTGAAGTTACAAAATTGAAATGTTGCATTAATGTATTAATTAGATAACAAATGTGCCAAAGGTTGCATTAATATATTAATTGGGACATTCGATCACTAAAAAAAATTTTAAAAAAAATTACACATGAAAATTCAATGGCTTATCTTTCAATTGATTAATTTTTCCTTACATTTTTTATTTTTCACAAACAAAGCCCTTATTAATCTTCATAATTTACATTATAATTTATACATNGAATGCCAATTTAATTAGTATTTATCATTTGGTTTAGAATTAATATAATATAAGGAGTGAAATATTTAATTGATATTTATCATTTTGGATTGGAATTAATATAAGGAGTGAAACTGACATTCAATTATATCATTTTTTTTCTTTACAATTTTTAATTTTCATCAACAAAGCCCTTATTACCAATTTAATTAATATTTATCATTTGATTTAGAATTAATATAAATGGTGAAATATTTAAATGATATTTATCATTTGGGTTGAAATTAAAATAAGGAGTGAAACTGAAATTCAATTATTAAAAAAAATTAAATCAGATGAGATTAATCTTCATAATTTACATTATAATCCATTCATTAGGTTATTATTTCATTGAGGTTACAAAATTGAAATGTTGCATTAATGTATTAATGAGGTAACAAATGTGCTAAATGTTGCATTAATATATTAATTGGGACATTCGATCACTAAAAAAATAAAAAAATTACACACGAAAATTCAATGGCTTATCTTTCAATTGATTAATTTTTCCTTACATTTTTTATTTTTCATCAACAAAGCCCATATTAATCTTCATAATTTACATTATAATTTATGCATTCAGTTATTATTTAATTGAGGTTACAAAATTGAAAGGTTGCATTAATATATTAATGAGGTTACAAATATGTTAAAGTAAATAACTTCTAATTATTAGGATTTTTAAGATTGGCAATAATCCTATCTACTTCCAATCACTTTTATGAATGATTGTGAAACATTCAATTGATTATTTTATTATGAAATTTTTATTTTTAATCAACAAAGTCCTTATTAATCTTCATAATTTACATTATTGTTCATGCATTAAGTTATTATTTGAATAATATATATAATTTGGTTTTGAATTAATATAAGGAGTTAACCGACATTCAATTACTTAAAAAATGTGAAACGAAAATTCAGTGACTTAACATTTAACTGACTATTTTGTTCTTAGAATTTTTATGGAAAGGCTATTGCGTGGCAAAAAATAATTAAAATGTGTGAGTCTGACTTTACATTAATGGCAAACATAGCTTAGACGTATTTTGATTAACAAAGTAATATTATTTATTAACTTTGATAATTAGATAACATAGTTATATTTTAATTAAATATTTTTTAAAAAAATTGGCCAAATAAGAATTTAATATGAAAGTTATTATGACCATTATAGCTAACAAAACCAACAAACCTTTATCATTCTACCCCCATTCCATTATATCTATAAAACCAACCTTGCTCATTCTATTCTTTGCTCAAAATTTATAAGTAAAAATCATCAGCACAAAAGGGTGAGAACTATTGTTAATAAAAGCAATTTTTCTAATGCTAGAGTTTCTCAAAATCTATTTCTAAGATGATGATCATTGTGAAGTTTTTCCTTTTTTTTATGGTTATCATTTATCTTGATTTGCATTTCAAATTGATTTTTAATATCATGGATTTAATTGTATCACTAACTTTTAAATTTTGAATGGTGGCAACATTACAAATGAATACATCATCGTCGAAATCACTAACAGAAATGAGGTTTAATTCATCAATATATCAAAAAAATAAGACAGGTCATCAATTTAATTTGAAAGATATCAACTTTTTCCATTTTTTAACTGTTAATATATATTTTTGTTGTCATATCTTAATTTTTTTTTTCATATTTGTAGGATTGATGTCACAAAACAAAAGTTGCGATCATATTCTTATAAAACAACTAACTGCCTTTGAAGAAGAGTTGATTATAAAAGTATACATACTTCGAAAAGGTTCCATTGAGATCTACAGCAACAAAAATGGCCATATTGAAGTTTTAAAACCAATTTTGTATGATGAGGAGGTATTGTATTATATTAGAATAATGTTTCTTATAGAATTTTCACTTTAGATTATTAGTTTTTTTTTTAATAATAATATTTTCTGGGTAGTAAAATTCAAGCTACGTTGTTTAATAACACAATCAAAAAATTATTTCCTATGCTTGAAAAAAAAAATACCGACTTCGAAATTGAAAAATAAGAACAATCAACCCCCAATACTCAAATGTGAATGATGAAATTGAACTCACTCTCACAATGAAAACTGAGATAGAGGAAATTGAAGACTTCATTCCTTATAAAATGTCAACTTTATGTATGTGGAATTTTCAAAAATCACAAACTTTGTACACGAAGAGAAATTGCTAGGTACCATATCCTTATTCACGATTATTGTGCATTCTACATTTAAATTTTAAACTAACTAATTCATTTTTCTCAGATATTGTAGGTGCGGTAATTAGTCTGAAACCCAGATTTGTTATCATAAATGAGGAACGTTGTGTGGCTAAAAAACGTGAAATTATACTCATCAACGGCAGGTAAATCAATTATCTCAATTACTTTCAAAAAAATATTATTACTTCAAAAATATTACAAATATCATTCGTCGAATACATAAGACGTGCAATACACGTGCTTATTACTAGTTATATTAAAAGTGTGGATGGTGGAGAAACTTTTAACCACCAAATTTACCCCTACATATTTAACTATATGCCCACTATACCCTCATAATTGGAATGCCAATTTAATTAGTATTTATCATTTGGTTTAGAATTAATATAATATAAGGAGTGAAATATTTAATTGATATTTATCATTTTGGATTGGAATTAATATGAGGAGTGAAACTGGCATTCAATTATATCATTTTTTTCTTTACAATTTTTAATTTTCATCAACAAAGCCATTATTACCAATTTAATTAATATTTATCATTTGATTTAGAATTAATATAAGTGGCGAAATATTTAATTGATATTTATCATTTGGGTTGGAATTAATATAAGGGGTGAAACTGAAATTCAATTATTAACTTTTTTTTTTAAATCAACGGAGATTAATCTTCATGATTTACATTATTATAATCTATTCATTAAGGTATTATTTCATTGAGATTACAAAATTGATATGTTGCATTAATGTATTAATGAGATAACAAAGGTGTTAAATGTTACATTAATATATTAATTGGGACATTCGATCACAAAAAAATAAAAATAAAAAAAATTTACACACGAAAATTCAATGGCTTATCTTTCAATTGATTAATTTTTCCTTACATTTTTTATTTTTCATTATACATGAAAATTCAATGGCTTAACTTTCAATTGATTAATTTTTTTCTTGCAATTTTTATTTTTCATCAACAAAGCCCTTATTAATTTTCATAATTTTCATTATAATTTATGCATTAAGTTATTAATTAATTGAGGTTACAAAATTTAAAGGTCGCATTAATATATTGATGAGGTTACGAATATGTTAAGGTAAATAACTTATAATTATTAGAATTTTTAAGATTGGCAATAATCCTTTTTACTTTCAATCTCTTTTACCCTACGTTTGAATGAGTGGGATACATTCAATTGATTATTTTGTTCTTAATTTTTTTTTTTAATTTTTAATCAACAAAGATGACACATTAGTTGCTTAATTATATGTAACATGTCACGTGCTGATTATGATTTATTATTCTATAAAACACTTCTACCATTCGTAGAGAGAGGCAATCCACATAATTCCACCAGAAATCTCACACGTGTGGGTCCATGTTGTAATAAAAAATCCACCACCCCCTCCCTATTGTGAGATTTCTGGTGCATTTCTATAACTGTCTTTCTGTACACGCAGAAAGACTCTCTATAAAATGTAGTGGATAAACATTTGTAGGTTGAGACAAGCTATACCATGGGGTTGAACACCCTAAGCCTAAGGAGTAAACCTCAGAGCCTTAAGTCGATACCATGTGTAAAGATTATGATTTTTACAAATGTATGATACATTAATTACTTGATAGCATGTGGAATATCATGTATGACTATGTGTTTAATATTATGTAAAATGTCGTGCATATTCATATCAATATAATCAAGAATCAAGAGTACGTACGATATGTCATGCATAAATTGATAAAACACTTTATTGGTGTACTTGGATACATTAAAAATTATCTATGTGAGATTTATATATTATATATTGCCCTTATATATATAGCTATAGGCTCAACATACCCTTAGTTGATACCGTGGATGTATGAAAAACATTTGATTTTCACCTTTACCCTTACATATCTTTACTCGCGACAGCAAATGCCCTTATTTATAAATGTATCATAATTGTTAATGATATATTGAAAGTATTCGCTACGTACAAAGAATGTTTAATTCAATTAACGATACTCATATTTAAATAGTTACCTTTCCATTGCAGATATAAAATATCAAAATAAGAACAAAAGGTATGTTTCTCTCTCGCTAGAGGATAGGAGAAAAAAATTGACCAGTCCAGTGCATCAAAAAGAAAAAGACTTTACGAACAAAATTAAAAAAGTACAAGTACAAAGAGAAATACGATCATGTCAGGCCGACATCATTCATATGAAGCTCAAGGTATGAACTAATTTAATACTTTATTCTTTTTAATTGAAAAAATCTACAATGCTAATTTTACTATAATGAATAAATTAAATATCAAACAACAACTTGTACATGACAACACTTTTACGAGCCACTTCGTTCTTCACAGCACGAATTGAAAGTTATTCTATCATGCGCATTTTGCAATACAAGAAAATTTGAACATGAACCACCAACATTTTGTTTCTCCAACGGTCAGGTATATATTACATAACGCAGTAGAATACAATATAATTTGTCTACTTATTTCATAATATGACAATTACATGTCCACTTTTATGGCTAGATCAAACTTGCTGAGCCTGATGTACCCGAACATTTGTATTATTTGTTTCTTCACAATCCGAAGAATATGTTTCTTTCAGAAAACACATCAGGGCCTATAACAATATCTTTTCATTCACTTCATTTGAGGTAAATTTAGATAAGACACTCGCAAGTTCAAATAAAGACGTCTACACATTTAGAGCATAGGGGCAAATTTATCATGATCTTCTGCCACTTCTACCTCGAGATCGATCGAAATTTTTCTAGCTATATTTCTATGATACAAATAATGAATTCAGAAACAGGATTGGAATACTAGAAAATGTAGGTCTTAGTGAATCTATCATTGTAAAGTTGATAGAAATTTTAGAAAGTAATGCATATAGTAAACTCTTCTGGAGTTTAATAGATTTTTCGTCGATTGAAGATGTACGTATCCATATAGCTAGCAAGGTATCTATAGATCAACGTGTGTACAACGCTCCAACAGTAGATCAAGTGGGCACTATTTGGATAGAAGGAAATAATATCAATATACCATTCTCGAGAGACGTCGTTGTGCATGCACATTCAGGAAGTCGACATAGAATCCAACATTACTTCAATTGTTATGATTCACTACAATATCTTTTACTTTTCGTAAAAGGAGAAGTTGGATGACATCAAGATATAAAAAGGATAATGAGAAGGCAAAATAATAAAGCTAATGTAGAAAGTCCATCCAACAATATAGATCGTCTAACAACTTCTGATTCCATCGATGATATCATTACAAATGAATGTTCAGGTATTATTTATTTAATTCTAATTCTTTCTATTTCATCATAATTATAATGCAATCACTATTACAATTACAAAAATATTACAATTTTTTTAACTAGCACAATAATCTCAAAAACTGACTCCTCAAAGGTGTCTTGTCGTGAACACTACTGCTACAAGTTACAGATAAGACCCAATGTCAGATAGACACTTCTCTTAGATGGACGACTATACAACAGTATATTGTTGATATGTATATAAAGATTGAAACAATAATGCTTGATTTTTTCAGAAAACACCAATCTCAAATTAGATCACAGCTATATCAAAGAATTATCGACATAGTGAATACAGGGAAGACAAAGGGAAATAAAGTCGAGAAAATAGTAGTTCTACCATATTCATTCATTGGAGGACCTAGGGATATGCGTAGTCGTTTTTTAGATGCTATGGCATTGGTGCAAAGATTTGGTAAACCTAACATTTTTATAACAATGACGTGCAATGCAGAGTTGAGTGAAATAAAAAGAGAACTTAAACAAGGACAATGACCTCAAGATAGACCAGATTTAACATCAAGAATTTTTAGAGGTGAACTAATGGACTTGAAAGACCAAAATTTTAAAAAAGAAATATTTGGCAAGGTTGCTGCTTATGTATATGTTGTCGAGTTTCAAAAAAGAGGTCTATCGCATATCCACATGTTGATAATATTTCAAAGTGGTATTAAGATCGCAAGTGCTGACCACTATGACAAGTATGTTCGTGCAGAAATTCCCAATAGACATATTGATCCTGCTCTTCACGAAGCAGTCGTGAAACATATGTTGTATGGACCATGCGGAAAATATAACTGTAAAAGTCCTTGCACGGTAAATGGAGTTTGTCGATTCCATTATCCAAGGCCTTTTAGCTCGAAGACTATTCAAGGAAAGGTTTCGTATCCAATATACAAAAGGAAGAACGATGATCATAAGGTAAAATTCAATAGTATTTGCGTAATGTTCATATATCTAACCTTATAACTACAATCATACTAAATTTTTTGTCTCGTTAACATTTAAAATTATAGGTGCAAGTAGGAAATTTTATTTTTGATAACCAATGGATGGTTCCTTACAACCCCTATCTACTGTTACAATATAATTGTCATATTAACGTTGAAATATGCTATGGACTGAATGTTGTTAAGTACTTATATAAATATATTTATAAAGATCATGATAGAGCAGCTGTCTATATTTCAAGGGATGATGATGTTAACATCATAAATAAAATACAAGAATTTCAAGATGCAAGATGGGTTTCTGCACAAGAAGCTTCATGGAGAATATATGAATTTCGGTTGAATGAAATGTCACCGCCAGTAATAAACCTACAACTTCACCTTCCTAACCAACAATCTATTTCATATTCAGATCAATAAAACTTAGCTCAGGTTATTCATTCGGATCATGTCACAAGAACAATGGTGACAGAATATTTTTAAATGTGTAAAAAATATGCGGGGGCATGAAATCTTTTGTATAGGGAATTTCCGGAACATTATGCGTGGGACAAAAGACGTCGAAAGTGGATTGAAAGAAAAAAAGGCCGTGTTATCTCCCGCATTGTAGCGGCAAATCCTGGTAAAGGTGAAAGATATTACTTACGTTTACTATTAAATCATGTGAAATGACCTATATCTTTTGAGTTCTTGCTAACAGTTAACATAATACAGTATTCATCCTTTAAGAAGGTAGCAAAAAAAAAGAGGTCTTTTGGAATCCGATAGTATTGTTGAATGTTTGGATGAAGCAGTCGCATTTCAAATGCATTTCGAAGACTATTCGCCACATTATTGGTTCATTGTGAGCCTACTGAAGTAAGAAAATTATGGGACATATATTTTGAAGACTTGACAAAAGATTACAGAAGAAATGTCGAAGAATCATTAGAATAATACATGCAATGCGCTTTACGAGATATACAATTTTTCTTGCAATCTATGGGAAAGACTGTTATTGCATATGACTTGCCTCAACTGATTGATATATTTTACGGTAAAAATGAACCCAATGCAAAAGAAATTTTAGATGAATGCTCTATCGAAGTTTCAAATGTTGAAATTCAAGCATCATCATATCTATATCCAGATCAAAAACATTCTTTCGATGTTATAATTGAAAGAATAAACAGTGGAAATGGGGGTGTATTTTTTGTCGATGGACCTAGCGGAATAGGAAAATCTTTTTAAATCATGCTTTACCGGCAAGGGTTCGATCTCAAAAGATGATAGCACTTGCGATAGCAACTTTTGGTGTAGCAGCTTCAATAATGACAGCAGGTAGAACTATCCATTCAAGATTCAATATTCAACTCTAAACTAATGAATCAACAATGTGTACTATATCAAAACATAGTGCTACAGCAGAATTGATTCGATAGGCAAATCTCATAATATGGGATGAAGCACAAATGGCCAATAAAAATACAATAGAAACTGTTGATAGAACTTTAAGAGATATTTTGGACAATTCAGAACCATTTGGTGGAAAGGTTTTTGTATTTGGAGGAGATTTTCGTCAAGTGCTACATGTCATCCCAAAAGCAACACGGCTACAAACAGTTAGCCAAAGTTTGGTTAGGTCGTATCTTTGGGAAAAAAATGGAAAAACTGCAACTAAATCAAAACATGCGTGCTCAGAATCAGGGACGGATCCAGAACCTGACCAGCCCCCACGGCCATCCGTACTGGATCCGTCGAGAGCTTCAGGTAAGCAGCTGCCCACTCGCCGTCCCCCAGGAAGAATGAAATGAAGGAAAGGCTGTCATTATTTCCCCTTATTGTTTGGGGCTTTCTTTTAAAAAATAAGGCCCAATGAAGAATGAGCCCAAACCATGGCCATGGGTTTCACTTTTGCCCCTGATTGAAAGTCTATTAGCACAACAAAACCAAATCTAATTTTTGGTCCAGCATAGGAAGGAGACAAGAGACAACAGGGATGAATCGGAGTCACGAGTGCAGCTACGACATGTTGTCTGTGACGCCGTCGATTGACGAGATAGGTGGACGATGGACGCCTGGACGGTGGTGGTGAGTGGTCGACGCGTCACGCCTGGCTGGAGCCTAGAGCTTCGTTTGCGCCTCTATAGTCTTCCTCATGGCAAAAGGTATTTGCTCAAAAATCTTGCCCCTTGAAAATTTGAAATCAATGTTACTAGTTGCTATAAATCTTACTGGCTGCCGGTGCCTATGGGCTATGAGCATACTGTTTTTCAAATTTTTTTTTTAGTTTTTGTGAATTTCCTTGAAAATTTGAAATCAATATTACTAGTTGCTATAAATCTTACTGGCTGCCGGTGCCTATGGGCTATGAGCATACTGTTTTTCAAATTTTTTTTTAGTTTTTGTGAATTTGTGATTTATGAATTATGAGAAATGAGAATTTATGTTATATTATTGTCTGAAACTATGAGTTATGACTTATAATTTTGATTTGTGATTGTAAATTGTGATTTGAGAATTTAGGTTTTTAGGAAACTTAGAGATAAGTGAAAAAAAATTAATGGAGAAGATGTTTGGCTCAATTAAATCATGTGTATACTGTTTTTTAATCAATTTTGATTGAGAAATAAATTGGTGTATTTTGCAGATTATAGAACGAAGTTTTCAACCAAAACGAAAGTCTATTTACTTATATATTAAATTATATTTCGGCAATTACGATGGTTGATTGGTCAATGGTCATCGATCATCGGTCAACAATCTTCGCCCTAGCTGAACGACAATGCTGGATTCGCCCCTGCTCAAAATGACAAACAATTTGCATAATACTTTATCCAAATTGGTAATGGAACAAAATCTTATATAGAAGATGAATTCATCAAGTTACCAAATGAGATAGCTATAGCATGTGACGATGATGAAACTTTGAAATTACACTTGATCAATGCAGTGTCCTCGAATTTAACAGAAAATGCAGCATCTTTTGATTATATGACACAACTTGAAATTCTTTCAACCAAAAATGAGTATGTTGACTACCTCAATGACAAACTAATTGAGTTATTTCTTGCAGAAAGTGAAGAATTTGTTAGTTTTGACGAAACAATAGATGACACAAACCAATTTTATCAAAGAAGACTTCCTAAATACATTGTTGTCAAATGGTATCCCACCACATAAGTTAATCTTGAAAAAAAATTGTCCAGTGATGCCTTTGAGGAATCTGGACTCATCCAACAGTTTTTGCAATGGAACAAAAATGATTTATCGTGATTTCAAGAAACATATTATTCATGCAGAAATAATCGCTGGATAACATTCTGAAAAAACAAGTCTTCTTTCCACGCATCCCATTAACTCCAGTAAATGATGAAGGATATCCATTCAAATTCAAGAGGAAATTTTTTTCAATACGTCTATGCTTTGCAATGATAATTAACAAGGTTCAAGGACAAACATTGCCTACTGTTGGAATATATCCTCGTGAACATATATTCTCTCACGAGCAACTATATGACGCACTTTCTCGTGGAGTTTCAATACAAACAACAAAAAATTTAGCAAAAGCAAAAGATAAAAAGAAGAAAATATGTGGGACCTTTACAAAAAATATTGTGTACAAAGAAGTATTATTGTAATCATATCATTATATTTTAGTTTATTCAATATTTTCATATTATATACATAATGTCATAAAAACTTATATTTTCATTGTACTTTTCCCTTGAACAATATCAATTTCCTCTATTATTTTAAAAAATGGTATTAGTAATTCAAAAATAGTATGTTTAGAGTTACAATCAACATGATCACTATGGGGGCAATGATGCAAGTTTCTCAATAATAAGGTCATTTTCACATGTTGCGTCGAAATTTTAACAGTGTCTACTATTGGAATATATATTCTCATATGAACAATTATTAGTCGCATTTTCTCGCAGAGTTTCAATTCAAAAACAAAAGTCTTGGTAAATGGCTAAAACCAGAAAATAAATTTAAATAATAATAATAATAATAAAAGTTGTATGACATTGACAAAAAATGCTTTGTACAATATATATTCTTAATTCTTTTTAACAATTTAAATTTTTTCTTTAAAAATATCAATTATCTCAACTACTTTAAAAAAAAATACTATTATTTCAAAAATATTACAAATATCATTCGTCGAATACGTAAGACGTGCAACACACGTGCTTACTACTAGT